>JAODUG010004287.1:0-10680 GCA_027564795.1 Aphredoderus sayanus
AACAAATCCATGCTCTGTGTATATTTTACTTCCTGCTGCTATGCATCACATTGTTTTATGCCGCATTGTCATTTGGTGAGGGAAGTAGGAGTGCTGGTTTTGTTGCAGTTGGGTTCCGGCAGAATCATTCTCAGGTATAAATGAGATCGCATACAGGTACAATAATGTACAGCAGTTCAGACAGCTGTCCGACTTCTAAAAGTACTTGCTGTGTGTATTTATCAGACCATTGTAGCCTATGCACTGAATCCCTGGTGTTCAACCCAGATATTATTTAAAATGTCATCCTTTAGTACTGCTCTTTAATCCATCTTGGATGCATCCTTACCAGATGCCCAAACCACCTCAACTGGCTCCTTTCGATGAGAGGGAGAAGCAGCTGTACTCCGAGCTCCTCTCGGATAGCCGAGCTTCTCACCCTATCTCTAAGGAAGATGCCAGCTACCCTCCTGTTGAAACCCATTTCGGCCACTTGTATCCACAATCTTGTTCTTTCGGGCATGACCCAGCCTTCATGACCTTAGGTGAGGGTAGGAATGATAATTGCCCAATAGATCGAAAGCTTTGCCTTCTAACTTCATAACGGTGCGGTAAAGTGATTTCAATACCGCTCCCGCTGCTCCGATTATCCGCCAATCTCCCCCTCACTCGCGAACAAGTTGTAAAAACTCCTTGCATATCATCGGCAAAAAGCAGCCTGCCTGGCACAGCTACCTCAGTGGACTCTCAGTCCATGCATCCTCTACCTGGCAGTGGTCAACGCAGAGATGAGCCTACAACTCTAATCATCGGGGACTCCATTGTGATGCATGTCTCTACACATTCCTCTAAAGCTTTGTGTTGTGTTTTCCTGGGGCCATTGTCGCTAACAGCCAGGATACTGGAGGCCAACCCCTTGGTGGATACAGTGGTACTAATGATATACGGAAGCAGCAGTCTGAGATTTTAAAACAGGATTTTAATCATCTCTTTGGCATTTTAGAGGAGGCCAGACTGACTATTTACATATCTGGACCAGTTCCTTCGCTAGGTCGTGGGATAGGACACTTTTCCAGACTCCTGAGTCTCAACACAAGGCTCTCCAATGTCAGCAGGCAATATGGTAACATTTTTAGTAACAATTTTTATCTTTTATGAGAGCGCCATGACTCTATTAGACCTGATGGCATTCATGTGAATGGCAAAGGATCTAAGCTGCTGTCCTCTAATATCAGCCACACCGTCCTGCTCCACATAAACAGTCAGCATGAACCTGACCACATGGACGCATCATCATCCACATCATCACATGATTGACTAACAGGTACACTATCCACCACTCATCACTGCACAACAAACTTCCCCTGCATTAGTCAATTAGGCATTAGGCACCACTAGTTCCCCAGCAATAATGACACCCGCAGCTTTTATATTATACCTGTCATCACAAACAGGAAGTACTTTAAACAACATCATGTTACAAACTATTATAACCTCAGACCCCAACACACACAAATCACCATATGCTCCCCCAGTGACTCTAAGCATATGACTTTTAAATGTCAGATCTCTTTAAAACTTTTAAATTCTTAAAGACTTTTCTTAATGATTTGATTTTAGATAATAATATTGACTATGTTTTTAACTGGGACATGGCTTAACATAGATGGTCCAGCTACACATATTGAGGCCTCACCCCCAAACTATCATTTTACATACTCCACCAGGAAACACAAGAAGGGTGGGGGTACAGCAACCATCATGTCAACCTCATACGTTTTTATGGATACTGCTTTTGGTGAATACACATCTTTTGAATATCACACATAGTTTCAGCAGCCCTGCAATACTGTGTATGGTATTTTATAGTCCTCCCAAACGATGTCCTTCTTTTATCTCAGATTTTTCAGATTTACTTTCAATCATCCACACACATTTTAACAAAGCATTAACTTGCATATTGACAATGCCTCTGAACTTTTATGCGTTGAACTGTATGAATTTTATCCAGCATGTTACAGAACCTATGCACAACAGAGGCCACACTCTGGACCTAGTAACAACCTATGGCTTGTCTGCCCACGTTTCCTCTGCTGTGGATGTAGGTCTATCCGATCACTCGTGTCTTTTTTACTGTAAATGATTTTATACAAGATATTCAAGATCGAACTGTGACGAAACGCTGTCTTCTGAAGTGAGAACAAATTTTATTACGATTTTTTGTGATATTCCCTCCGATATTTTACCTTCTCCTGGTGATTTTATTGTAGATAGTTTAAACAGTAGACTTAGGTCATCCCTGGACATAGTGGCACCACTAAAAGTTCAATAGATCATTACCAATCCAACACCTCCCTGGAGAAATGCAGAATAATGGAAAGACAATGGAGAAAGAATAAAATAACAGTAAATTACCAAATATTTCATAAACAGTTGAAATTATATAAGGTAGTTAAAGATGCAAGACATGCACACTTCTCCAAAGTCATTCTAGACAACCAAAACCATAAAGTCCTCTTCTCAACAATTGATCGTTTGATTAACCCTATTTTAACAAATTCTAGCAGCATGTCAACAAACTCCACATGTAAAGACTTCAGAAGTAAAATAGACACTATTATATCAAATATATCATATTGGCAGATGCATTGTAACAAAGCAGAGCCTGTATTCATATGTGGGAAAATAGTATCGCTTTGACGCGGTTGACGCTTATATGCTTGGCAAAATTATTACTCAACTGAAACCAGCAACTTGTTGTTTAGATCCCATTCCCACTTCTCTTTTTAAAACATGTTATGGCTTTTTTAGTGAATATCTACTGACCATTGTGAATTATTCTCTCAGATGGGTGATTTCCCTACTGCTTTTAAAAATGTCATGGTGAAGCCCCTTTTTGAAGAAGAGTAACTTAGGTGCTACAGTACTCAATAACTACAGACCGGTATCCAATCTGCCATTCCAAAGTAAACTTTTAGAGAAAGTTGGTTTAATCAGTTCAATGATTTTATCAACTCAAACAATATTTACGATATATACAGTCTGGTTTTCGAACCATCACAGTACTGAGACAGCATTAGTAAAAATTGTTAACGACCATAGATGTAACATAGATATGAAGAAACATCAATATTAGTGCTACTTGATCTAAGTTCAGCTTTTGATATGATACAGTATGTAACCGATGGCGTAAGGCCTTGCCAACTACACCACCTTGGGACTTATGATCCAAGGAAAATAAACTGTTATTTATAGGATTTAAGAGGGTTCCCGAAACACACAACTGAGGCAGAAGCAGTAATTTAAAGAAACTGATTTATTCAATAAACACATACTAAACACTATACATTGATAAAAGCTTAAATATACCAAATCAAAAATAAGGGAGGGCAGCACAGTCCGTGGTGAGACTCAACTAAAGGACCACCAAAACCAATAGTGTTAAAGCAAAATACAAACACAAGCACACACCACACACAACATGCAAGTGTAGACAAAAAGGGGAGGGGTCTCTATCCCATGCACCTGTCACCCATGGAACCGGCCGCACCTCCAAACAAACCTAAACACAAAGAAAGATTAACCAAACAAATCAAATACACTCAAAACAGTACAAAAAGATAATACTCAAAAGAGCAGTGCACTAAACATGAGTGTACCAATATAAACCCTAAAATTAACAAAAGCAAAATAACAAAGGACAAAACAACCCCAGGCAAAACAGCAGTGGAAATCAGGTTCAGCGCATCAACCTCCAGTCCAGGTATAATTGCAGCAGCACCTGTTACAGATGAGTCAATATTTAAAACAGTTTTAAAAGAGCAAACTTTCAGTTCTCCATGTCCTACAGTATAACCTACCAGCAGCAGCAAGAAGAGGCACCTAATGTGCATGTGCCTAAGTTGGTTATATCCTCGCTGCTTAGAGGCAATAGGCTCTTTCCCTGCTAGGGCGGAAATGGGGGCGGAACTACTGATTGTCAACCAATAACACAGGATGGGGAATTAGTACCCTAATATATTCCAGCCGGTCACACCTACCCCATCATTTTGAATCGGAGTCCCGACGATTACCTCACACTAAGGGGAAATATTTAACAATGAAAACTGAGAATACTGGGTTAGTGCCAAGGCATAAATAATGCTGTAGCCCCCCTACTGGCCCCAGGTATCTGTGAAGCTGCAGCCCCCTTAGTCGATGGTAAAGGTTGCAGGTTGCCGTGTCTTCCTGCATTTGCCTGTGTAGTTCGTCATGGCTGGGTGTCTGCTGGTGCAGGTGTTCCAGTCCCCTCGGTGCAACTTTGGAGTCCTGGACCACTGGCTCCTTTTCGCTGAAGTGATGGCTGAACATCTGAAGTAGGGCCCGTTTGGGCTAATGGTAAACTGCCATCTTGTGACCTCAGTACCACCCACCTCCCAGGGCTTGCATCACCCTTAGGTGTCGGTCTTGATAGCCTTGGGGTCTCAATACCGGGGGCTCGGGGCACAGACTCTGTGGCACCAGCTTTATCATAGTCCGATGAACTTGGCAGGTACAACCCAAGTCCTCCAGGGGAGCTACCTTATATATCACCCCATCGGGATCTGGGCTCCTCACTATCTGGTAGATGGTTGGGGAGCAGACGTCTTGTATTTTATTTCGACCCAAAACAGAGTGGTCCTGTAGAAAAACAAGTTGTCCCACATCAAGGGGCTTACCTTGGATCTTCTTATCATGTGTCTCTTTTCTTCATCGTGCCGAGTGTTGCAGTGTGCAGAGGAGGGAGTGCATAGTCAGATTAAACCTCTCACATTGCCTGTTTCCTTCTGGATGATAAGAAGTAGTGCGTGTCTTTTTGACACCAAGGGCACTTTCAATGCTTCGCACTTGGTCTGAGTGTAGACGGGTGGGGATTCCAAACCGAAAGAACCACTCCTTCACCAGCACTTCTGCCACTGTGGAAGCCTTCTGATCATGGGTTGGCACGGCCTGTGTGAATTTAGAAAATACATCAGTCATTATTAAAACTTGCACCTTACCATCTCTGGAAAGTTCGTGGTAGAAGTATATGGCCAGGAAGTGGTTAGGCTTTGAAGCGCCTTACTTAGGCCTTACTGTCTTTTCCCTTTCCAGGCCAATAACACCTTTGCCTTACCAGGTTCGATTCTTTGGTGGGCATGGTTGTTATGGAGTTGCTGCAAGACCTCTTGGTGTAAGCAACCTGGCAGTAATAGCTGTTGGATAGCCTCACCCCCTTCTGATCTAAGGATGCAGCAATTCAGCAGACCATCCACACAGGTGATCCGCGACCATTGCCGCAACAGGCTCTGTGTAGGCTCTGGTAGGTTCTCCCTCTCTGTATGGCTAGGAAACCTGTGTTCCCGCCAAAAAGACAAAAAGGATCTGGATCGGCCACTTGGAGTCTCTGTAGATCTGTAGTATGGGAGGGGAATGCCTGAATGGATATTTGTGTCACTAAGGGTTGTTTTTCCCTTCCGGCAACTTGCTGCAGGATAAAGAGGAGGTCTGTTCCCATCCTAGTCGCTGCTACATGTGCAAGGATACACTGTCTAGACAATGAGTCTACATTCTGATTGGTCTGGCCTGGTCTATAACGAACAGTGTAATTAAAAGCAGACAATTGGGCTACCCACCATTGTTTAGTGGCCCCCAACTTTGCAGTGTTTAAATGACTCTGGATTATTATCTGTCCATACTACACAGGTACTCAAGGAACTTGTCTGTCATGGTCCACTTTATTGCCAGAAACTCCAGTTTCATAGAACTGTAATTCCTCTCCGCAGGATTGAGGTTCACCTCTAAAATGAAGGGTTGTGAAAAGTTAGCGAATGCTAGTGTAGGTGCTTGTATTAGCCTGACCTTCAATTCTTGAAACCTCTCTTCACAGAGCTCCGTCCAGGCCTCCTGCAGCGGTGCGTTACGGCTTCCCTTAGTTTTTGTTTTAGTCAACTCTGCCACCAAACAATGTAAATTCGTACAATCCAAATGGAGTACAGAATGCCATTTTCGGTTTGTCTTTCTCTGCTACTGGAACTTGGTTATAGCCACTTGCCAAGTCTAGTGTTGTAAACCACCTGGCACCTGACATTGTGTCACGGGGCTCCTCGATGCGGGGAAGGGGGAAAGCATCCTTCCTGGTCTTGCTGTTTAGCTGGCAATAGTCAACACACAGACGAAGGTTGCCATCTTTTTTTCTCACCAGGACAATAGGTAAGGCATAGGGTCTACAGCTTTCACGGATAACCTGGCTATCCAATAGCTGACGAATGTGAGCTTTGACAGTGTATAATCTGATGTGTCTATACCTTTGCCTAACTGGCACCCCATCAATGAGAGGTATTTTATTAGAGAGAAGGCTAGTGCACCCCAAGTCACCCTCAAACACAGAAAAACAGTTTGATGCTTGTATAGTAAAGCCCTCACCTTCTCTTGTTCCAACACTGGGAGAACAGACA
Organism: Aphredoderus sayanus; assembly: GCA_027564795.1. Lineage (NCBI taxonomy): Eukaryota > Metazoa > Chordata > Actinopteri > Percopsiformes > Aphredoderidae > Aphredoderus > Aphredoderus sayanus. The sequence continues at coordinate 6,435 of JAODUG010004287.1, forward strand.
AATCAATGGCCTGGATTTGGTCCTTCACTGAGCTGGCTTTAGTAGCCTGACTGTAGACCCCAGCTGTCCTGCAATTAGGACCCCAAACCGCCTCTGTAATGCCTGTGGGTAAACTGACAATTTTGACAGTGCTCAACATCCCTATATTGTGTCTGGGATACAGGGTAGCATTCTGGTGCCCCACATTAGCTACTGGGGCATAAGCTGTACCCCTGACTACATGGACAATGGCTGGGGAAACAAGCTAGCCTGCTGGTAAAGAATTTGGGAAATTCAGCTCCCCCTTTGGGCTCGACCATTATACTACTAGCAGCCTTGCAGAGTTGTGGTGAACACGTCGAGGCTACCAACTTTACCGTACCTGCAGGGATATGAATTGCTTGGCTTCCCCTCACCCCTATCCCTGTGTCAGCCCTAGGCTGTTTACAATTAGCCTGATGGCAATATTGCAAGGCTTTCTACCACAGTGGTGCGGAATACATTTCCCCAAAATTTCAACAGGAAGCTCTACGTACCAAATGTACGGTATCTCTAACCAATTAGCGGCACGCAATTTAAACCAGTGGCAGGATAGTGGCTGATCATAGAAATGATGTCGAAAGAAACTCTCTGTAATAGTAGAAACCATAGATCCTGCATCTAACAAACAGTTAACTATTACACCCCCTGCTCTGTCTGCTACCTTAGGGCACTGCTCAAGCAAGGAGGAAGAAGCCGCTTGGCTTGCTGGTCAGGAAGCTGAGCCCATAATGTCCCCTCCTAATGTATGGCTCTGAACATCAGGGGGAGCTAGTTTTCTATCGACCGGGACATATGGGACCACTGGGGTGGGCCACTAGGTTGACCCCTAGTCATTGACATGGTGAGGCTTTCCATGATGAAACGCTGTCTGAAAAGCAGCAAAGTCTTTAGTGAGCTGTGTAATCTGCTCCTGTTGCTGCACCAACATTGCCTTTCATTCTGAGAATTCTGATGTAGCTTTTTTAGGGGGGAGGGAGCCCATTTTTGCTGAATACCAGCACAATGGAGAGCACAACCTGATGGCACAGAGTTACTAATACCTCTAGCCTCACTAGGTCTGCCCTCCCGCTCCCACCGGATGACCTCAGCTCACACCTCTAACATCGACAGCCTTGGGTTCTGCCTGATGAGGCGTTTCATCTCTCTGAAATGACTCGGTTCATTAGGGAAGAAAGGCTATGGGAATACTCCTGCAAAGATTCTCTCTCTAACTGCTTCAGAGAGAAGAAGCTCTCCTGCAAGGCCCTGCTAGGGCGGAAATCAGGGCGGAACTACTGGTTGTCAACCAATAACACAGGGTGGGGAATTAGTACCCTAATATATTCCAGCCGGTCGTAGATCATGCAATTCTTTTAAACATACTGCACAATCTGAATGGCCTCTCAGGTACTTGGTTCCGATAATATCTTACTGATCGATAATTATTTGTGAGTATTGATGAGTTGATGATTATCTAGAACAGGGGTATTCAACCTTGGTCCTGGAGGACCCCTGCCCTGCATGTTTCAGACCTGCTCCAACACACCTGATTCACATGAATGGGTCATTATCAGGCTTCTGTAGAGCTAGATGATGACCCATTAATTTGAATCAGGTGTGTTGGAGCAGGGAGAGATCTAAAACATGCAGGGCAGGTGTCCTCCAGGACCAGGGTTGAATACCCCTGATCTAGAAGATATAAAATGAACTGTGGTGTTCCACAGGGCTCAATTTTAGGCCCTATCCTTTTTAGTCTGTACATACTGCCACTTGTCACAAGGAGTCACGGCATCAATTTTCATAGTTATGCTGATGACACACAGCTCTACATTGTCGTGTCCCCTGATGACCCAGGACCAGTCGATGCTCTTTTTAACTGTTTTTGAAAGAAAGTAATGGATGGCAGAATATTTTCTACAGCTCAATCAGGACAAAACAGAAGTATTGGTTCTGAAACTCAGAGAGAAACTCAAAGTGAAACTGCGAGAACTGGCATTAGACCCCTGTGATAAGGTGAATAACGTGGGAGTCTTCTTTGACTCAGACCTCAGTTTTGAGCCACATATTAGAAATATTACTGCTTTTAATCAACTCAAGAACATTGCTAGAGTACGACCCTTTCTCTCTCAAGAAAACATGGAGACACTTATCCATGCTTTTATTACCTCCAGGATTGATTACTGTAACGCTGCTTTCTGGTCTTCCAAAAAAGAAAACTAAATCTAAATTGCAGCTTCTTCAAAACGCAACTGCATGTCTTTTGACTAAGACCAGAAGGAGAGCACACATTACACCTATCCTAAAGTCTCTGCATTGGCTTCCTGTTATTTTCGGATTTGATTTTAAGATCCTTTCACTAGTTTTTAAGTCACTTAATTGTGGTGATCCTGCGGAGTTAGGGGGCGTGTCACAAGACACAATGAACACTCTTTATAGCTTTCGTGCAAGATCAGATTAATTTGAATTAATTGGTTTTGGACATTAAGATGTAGCCTATTATTATTTTGGCCTAGAATTTGTGTTTTGTACTTGTATATCTTATATATTACAGTTAATAATATATATTAGAGGTATATTGTATATTTTGAACAGTAAATTGTATGTGGTGATGCATTGTATTTCATCTGTTTATTATGTGATCTCACCATTGGGCATCGCTGATATGCGTGTCTGATAAACCTTGCGTAAGCACTACGCATTGTTGAAAGGATGTGTGAAACTGCACACATTTTTACGCATGAAATATTTCTATAAATCCAGACGTTTCTGATTTTTGCCAATTTTCATAGTAAAGCTTTTACAATTTATTTTACAGCTCTGTAATTTAAATACAGAGATATTTATTTTTAAATTGTTACAATTTACAGTCCCATAGCACTCGCGCTCATTTTAGTCATTTGTTGACGGCCCCTTAGCCTGCTTGCATTTGTAGTTTTGTTACACTTATCCAAGGCAGCGTCTGTTTAACCCTTGTGATGTCCTTAATAATATCGTATTTGGTCACCCGGCGGCACCATCTGATTGTGTATGATTGTGTGTGTTTTTTTAAATTGGCATGGCTGTGTGCAATTATTTCTGTATTGTCCAAATGTCTGGACATTTGGGGGTAATTAAGACTTATGGCGCTGCATAATTTGTTTCAGCCGGGATTAAAGAACGATGTTGTGAAACACTGTAAGGCCTGTCATGCGTGCCAGGTTGTGGGGAAGCCGAACCAAACTATTGCTGGCCCCCCTGTATCCCAGCCCTCCTGTTGGTGAGCCATTTGAGAGGGTTGATTGGGCCCACTGCCTTATATGAAAGCAGCCAATGTATTTATATTGGCCGATATATATGTGGGGCTACACGTTTTCCTGAGGCAATTCCATTGCGCACAATCAATGCCGCTACCATGTTTAAAGCTTCATTGAAGCTCTTTTCGCTGTTTGGGTAACCTAAAGTTATTCAGACGGACCAAGGTTTGAATTTTATGTCTAAAATCTTTGCTCGGGTACTTCGTTGTGCATTGTTACTCAAGTTCTTACCATCCATAGTCACAAGGAGCACTGTAACGGTTCCATCAGATTCTAAGGTCAATGTTGAGGGTGTATTGTTTGGAGTTTAAGAGGCACTGGGAGGGACTGGGGTGCCGTTTTTACTGTTTGCTGTACAGGGGGTTGTGCAGGATTCCTTGGATTTTAGTCCGGCTGATTTGGTTTTTGAACCAGAAAACCTTTATCTTCAAGCGTTTTCAAGGAGTTATATTGAGTATTCATTCCACCTCGCCATTTAAACTACAGATGTGGGATGCAAAATGAGGGGTCAACATCGGCATGGCAGCAGTGGTGGTTACACAGCGCTGGAATCCTAGGCAGCGGAACAAGGTAACCAGTGATACAGCCTGGCTCAAAGACTAACTTAACCCTGCTGTTGTCCTCCGTGTCAAACTGAACCAAACCACTAGCTCTTTGTGGCAGATAGAAGATGCCAAATATAATTCTACAGCTTACACACACACATGATGTGCACTGCTGACACAACAAGGTTTGCATTTGAAACCTGAGGCCAACAGAAAAGTTAAAAGGAATAAATACATTAAATGAATACAGCACTGACACTAAAGAGTCACTGACATTCACGTGGCGCAAAAAGGTAGTGCGTTTTAAACTTGAAGACAACCGGTGGTTTTAATTGCTTAACCCTCGTAATGTCCTCTGGGTCAAAATGACCCAAATCACTAGCTCTTTGTGGCAGATAGAAGGCGCTA
>JAODUG010004288.1:0-10680 GCA_027564795.1 Aphredoderus sayanus
GTGAGTGTGTGAGTGAGAGAGAGAGAGAGAGAGAGAGAGAGAGAGAGAGAGAGAGAGAGAGAGAGAGAGAGAGAGAGCGAATATCGGTGAATCAGAACTGCCACAACCAACAAACCAGCACTAACTGCCTACAAAGGGTCATGAAGGTCCACTCACAATCTTCCCCAGAGTTTCCCAGCACCACCTCTGGTTCTGGTCCCCTGCCGTAGTCGTTCAGGGCCTGAATTTTGACCTCGTAGGGGACGTATGTGGCTGTTCCGGGAACCTCAAACTGGGAGATGTTGGCCACGGTCTCTGAGGCCCAGTCCTGGTCCAAGTCCTTCTGTCGCCAGAAGATTTCATAGCGCAGACCCGGTCCGTTGGACTGAATGCCCGACAGCGGCTGTGTGGGTTTTCCAATATTAAATTTAATATTTAATTAATATATTTCCCCAGCATTATTCTGTTACACATGGACTGTTATAGTCTCCAGTTCACATTGGATTGGCCAAGATTAGGAGTTAGGTGATCTGATGTGATCCAAATGGATCACATCAGAAAAAATGGATGTGTGCTTAGTGTGACATCTAGTGGCAGAAAGTCATATAAAACTACTTTAAGCTCACCGTCCAAGAGATGAGCAGGTTGTCAGGCTTTGTTCCAAACACCCGAACATCTGATGGGTTGACATCAGGACCTGAAAAAGCATGAGCTTATGCTTTTATTTAAAGCGACTTACAAAAACTACAATTACAGTACAAGGAGCAGACAGGGGTTACTCGAGGCATCTTGGTGAAGGATGTTTACAGGTGGGCCAACTCTGGGGCTTGAACCCATGACCTCTTGGCAGGGAGTAACACACCAACACAACTGGACTATACCAGCCCCCTATTGTTCTGATCTATTGTTTCAAGTGTGTTCAAATATCAGCTGTTTACTAGCCTAACAAGCTGCTAGCCTGGCTCCGCCCAAATATTGCTCTCAGCTCAGCTTCCCGCTGAGATTATAGCCAAAACAGTCGTAGCAACTGTTTTGACTCCCTTTGAAAAGCCTATTGGTTAAACGCTGTCCAACAGTTTCAAAATTAACCAGAGGTCTATGCCCAGTAGGAGGCAACGACTGCAAACACTTCCCAATGGAGCGTGTCCAGACCCTGTTCACCAGGTGTGTTCTGGGTGTGGTTACACCAGGCTAACTAGCTGCTACTACAAAGAGTCTGTTACGGGTCTTACGTGCAGGGCTGGTCCTGTACTGGCTTGAGGGCAGACTGGGTTGACTGTAGCCGAAATCATTGGCAGCCAGGACCTGGAAGGAGTAGTAGACGTACGGGGACAGCTCCAGCTGGGCTGTGGTGGTGGTGCCCGAAACCTCCATCAGGTTGACCCAAACGCCCGGCTGGTGGAGCACATCTTCATACTGGATCAGGAACTCTGGGATACAGGATAAGAAAGAAACTGCTTAAGACGGCATTCAACATGGAGAGGTTAGGTTTAGAACTGGTCAGAACTTTCAAATCTAAAATCTAAAATGTTTTGATTTGTGAGGAACACAATACAATAGAATAAAAACAATAAATTCTGGACCCAAGCCGTCAAAGATAATTGATTTCCTTAACTAAAAAAAGAACTATGAGTTTATATATATGGCTGTAAGAATACCAAGATAAACAGTTTCAATGGATGGCTTCCCAGACGGTTGTGTGTACTGTAACAAACTGTCTGGTGCGTCAGGTTAAAGCTCAAATGGAGGTTCAACAGTTCAAAAGTTCACCTGTTCAACAGTGTAAGAGTTCAACTGGTTATGCAGTACTACAGTACATACTCTGTGTCTGGCTGTTGTGTTCATCCCCAGGGGTCCAGGTTAGCTGGACACTGCGTTCTGTCTGGTCAGTGAGCTCCAGGTCTGTGGGTGGGTCTGGTTTCCCTGGGAACACAACGAGACCAGGAACATAAGATCTGGGAAGGTCACGCTGCTAGTTTGTGGAATTGTTATTGTACCATTACAACTCTAATACAATAATAGGGCAATTATAGAAATACACAATACAATAATTATAGAAATGTAATATGTTTTAGTAATTTCAGTTAAAACAATTGGCTTTACTGAATTATTATATTAATTATATATAATAATTAATACATTACATATCTTTAGTGATTTAAATCAAAGATAAAATGAAATGACTTTTTTTTTTTTTTTTTGTCTCAAACGCAAAAGAAAACAATACATGCACTCAAAGAAGCCAATAAATGTTGACCAAAGCATAAGATGAATGCTAAAATGAACAGTCAGATACGAGGTAGAAACGGAAGTTTGGTGACAGCGCTTGAAAGGCTTGTTTACCGTAGACAATAGCTGGCATTGGAGTCGCCTCTGAGACAGAAAGATAAGCAGTTAGGTAGCAGATAGGTTGCAGTTAAAGCAGTTGAAGGATGGGAAATAGAAATATTGTAGAGACAGGAAACAGACTGAAAAGAATGCATCTAAAGATTCAGTATACTGTATGCACAGAGTAGAAAAGAAGTCACAGTCACTTCTCATCTGTTTGGTTGTTTGGTGTTATAACAAACATTTAAATATCTTTAGATGTGTAAATGAAATATCTCATATTGTCTAGGCATCTAGTAAACGCTGGAGGAGAGCCTGCGGACTGAGAACACACCTACGACCGTGAGCACGGCGCTGGCTGTGTCGCTGTCCAGGGTGGTGTTGGTGACACAGGTGTACCTGCCCTCGTCTCTCTCCGTCACGTCCTTGATGGTCAGCCTGTCCGCGTCCACCACGAACCTGACAACACAGCACAGCGCGTCAATCAAACTTCCTTACATACGATTGGACTCACAGCCGGCAAAAATAGAAATGTACGACAAACGCTGATGTAGTTGTTTTGGGAAAAACCTGTTCCAGACTGATACTCCCGGGTGTAATGAAATTGAAGTACAAAAAACTGTACAACTGTAAATCAAGTAACATACTAATACATACTAATAAGATGTATGAGACCCTTTTAAACTGTAAATTACATTTACAGTACATTTACAGGGCTCTTTTAGACAGGACAGTGTGCTATTCATGCTTTACGACTCAGATTTGTAGTGGATATAGTGGCTTTTATAAAAGCCTAATTCTATAAAGCTAAATAAGCCAGAAGGGGCAATGTGGACTGTTCTGTGTGTGTGTGTGTGTGTGTTTGTGTGTGTGCCCAATCGTTTGTCTCGGACGACTTACAATGAATATTTTGCTAAAAGTAGTTCCCCTCAACCGAAGCACATGTCCACACACTCCCCAGTAGCCTACCGCTCATGATCGGGCAGCTTTCCGCTGTCTTTCAGCCAGGTTGTCGCGGGGATGAGCGAAGGGTCGTGCTTGACTTTACACTCAAACACGACATCACTGTTCTTCTGCACCTTCTTGTACTCGGGCGGCTTCAGGATGCGCGTGGGCTCTGGGGAGATAACACATGGTTAGCACCTCTGCTGGAGGAGAAGATACACATGGTTAGCATCTATGCTGGCAGAGAAGATACACATGGTTAGCATCTATGCTGGAGGAGAAGATACACATGGTTAGAATCTATGCTGGAGGAGATACACATGGTTAGCATCTATGCTGGAGGAGAAGATACACATGGTTAGCATCTATGCTGGAGATACACATATGAGAAATGAATCCACCCACCGAAGTGTTGTCAATCCCCTAGACCTCCCCATTTTAAATGTCAAATTTTACAGCAGAAAACCAACAGCAGAAATGCAAAAAAAACATCCTTAAAAATAATTTTAGCCTCTATAGCTATTTTCTGCATTCATGACAACTGTACATGGGGTAAGGGTTAGTTATAGGTGGATTCAGGTACTGGCCTGAGCATGAGCCTTAAAACCTGTTATTCAGAAAACCTATGGGTGACATCTAGTTTCGGTTTCTCCATTTACATAAACACTGTGTATGGGTTAGCAGTACAGTAGACCTTTCTGAACCTGTTGATCCCACCGCACTCTTGTCTCTGAACGTTCCCAAAGAACAGTGTTTCTGGGCTGCGAATGATTCACATCTGACCTTTGACCTCCAGGTAGACGTGGTTCTCCTTGATGCCCAGGGTGTTGGTGGCGATGCAGGTGTATTTGCCACTGTTGAATGACTGGGCCACGTTGATCTCCAGCGTGCCGTTTTCATGGATCACGTAGGGGTCGCCATTCTGTATGTTGATGGTGCTGTCTTTGAACCTGCACCCGCACGAGCCAAACACGGTGGACACACATGAGCTTTGTCGCCCCGCTTAAGCTACTCTGTACCCTCAAATGCTATTATTGTATACTGTATTGTGAGAGTTATGGCGGGAAACTGCAGCCCTTGAGTTTGCTATAAAGCCCCGGACACATTGGATGAGATTAGCAGCGATGCTAGTCTCGATGCTAGTAGCTATAAGAGACCATAGAACGCTGTCAATTGTATTCACTGATCTGTAGTGATAACATGCAAAAAATAACCATTGGTGACGTGAAATGGACATGTACCGAGATAACCTAATTTCAACTTTGAGACAACTCAATTGAGGCGACTACCAATGGGAGCTACTGTAAGGATATCATTGACTGACAGATGACTGAAACACTTTGGGAAATTTCAAAAAGGATACAGCTAGGTAACCAGAATCTGGAACTAGCTACCAACTTTCAGCTACAAAGCGACGAGCGACAAGCAACTAGCATTATACGTGTCTGGGGCTTATTGAGAATGCATTCAGAACTTCACCATGTGATAACTGGTATTGGGGAGCCAAAGGAAGCACAGTCGAGCAGAGCAGGGCGGTTTGTGATGACTTTGTATACATTGTTCGGAGGAGTCAGCATCCTTGGAGGCTCAGCTGTGGAGAGAAAAAGTTAGGACTTTAAATCCATGAACTTCATTGGACTGTACAGTATATACAACTAATTTGACCCTCAACCCAAGGAAGAAGAACATTGAATAAAAATAATAATAAACCACAGCTCTGGACACAAACTGTAGCTAACATTCATGGCATACAGTATAGCTAAATGTTATGCTAACTCCACTGATTCATAGCCTACACTATAGTGGCATGCATTAGCAGTTCGCGTGCACCTGAACTCACCCAGTACGCTGACAAAGGCGTTGGCCAGCAGGTAGCCAAACTCATTGGAGGCGTTACACTGGTAGACAGAGCTGGACCCTGGCTGCACGCCATTGAGGATCACAGTGTCGTCTTCAACCTTCCGTCTGGGATCCAGCGGTGCGTCTGGTAAATGATCACAAGGCAAACATAATGGATTTGCTTTTACTAAATGATACATTTACTGGTGCACCTTACTAGCCTGGCTCTGCCCAAACTATTGCTCTCTGCTGTATTTTCACTTATATTGTAGTCTGGAAACCCTGGTCACTCCAGCATTGGCACAGCCACCCTGGATGGCGGACCAATCAGTGATCAGTGGGGGTGTCGACAAATTGTGATGTTGAAATCATGCGTATGTTTCAATATAGCGGTAGAGCTAGAGAAAGCAATACAGTTTAAGCAACTCCGATTGGTTTACGCTGTCCAATAGTTTCAAAATTAACCAAGGTTCTACACCCAGTAGGAGGCAATGACTGCAAACACTTCCCAATGGAGCATGTCCAGGAGCATTCCCTATTCACCAAATGCATTGTGGGTCTGATTTGACCAGTAGATTTAGATAATTCTAATAAAATAATGGATCAAATCTTCACCAGCAAGAAGCTAAACAATCAACATAAACAGGAAATGTAGAAAACAGGTTTTCATGCCACTCACTGTCTATGGCCATCCCATTGATGGACCAGCTGATTTTAGGTTTGGGGTCTCCACTGACACGGCAGGTCAGGATGCCCGTCTCATTTGGGGCCAGGATCAGGTTCCTGGGGGAGCTGATCCAGAACGGAGCCGCTGGAGGAGGCCACAGATTGAGTGTTTGTGGGTGTGGCATCAAAAGGAGAGGTGTTTTTGTGCAAATATCAACAATCTTTCTCCAGAATCCCTGAGTCCACCTACAAGCTGCAGGTGACAACCACTGACCTTTGAGGATGACCTTGATGACGTGATGTGCGTTGCCCAGGCTGTTGGTCGCCGTGCAACGGTAGTCCCCGGCGTCAGCCTCCGTCACGTCAGCAATTTTCAGAGTCTTCTGGAAGTTGTGGAAGGACATCCTGTCAGTTGGAAGGTCGCCGCTCTCTTTGCGCCAGGACATCTCTGGAGTCGGCCTGATGAGGACCACATTCAGCAGTAGTTAACCTGTTTAAACCCTCGTGATGTCCTCCGAGTCAAAATAACCCAAGTCACTAGCTCTTTGTGGCAGATAGAGGGCGCTAAACCTAATTCTACATCTTACACACACATATGATGTGCACTGCTGGCAAAACAAGGTGTGAGTTTGAAACCAGAGGACAACAGGAGGGTTAAGAGGCACGAAAAAACAAACAAGTTGCAACACAGTATGCGTGTTCTACAGTTTTCTAATTTCACACATCCTGTCTGTTTTGAAAGCTGCAAATAACAAAATATTATTTTTGTTTTTTCAACCCTCCTGTCGCCCTACTGTTAGGGTTAGGGTTAGGTTAGAGAAGAGGTTTTTTTGCGGGTCATTATTGCGGTTTTATCCTCCCATTGTCCTTGGGTCAAAATGGTTAGGAAGGTACAATTAGGTTAATAATTAAAACATTATTGTATTATTATTTAGTATTAACCTTCCTAGGGTTGACCCACGAGGCTGCATTTTGTAGATCATTTTGACCCCAGGGTGATAGGAGGGTTTTAATAAGATCAAGGTGGATTACGATACAATTCACAATGGTCACCACTGAAACTGAAAGTAATTGTGGTCCTTGGTCTGTGACTGACCAGCCAATAACAACACAGCCCTTTCTCCCCGGGGGACACAGTAAAATACACGGCACTTACAGGCCATCGGCGATGCACTCCAGCTCCAGGGTCTGCCCCCTCAGGACCGTCTTGGTGCTGCTTGGGCCCAAGGGAGCCATGAACCCGGGGCGGCGCTCCCCAGCAGGGTTGTCTGAAGACACACACGGGAGTCAGAACCAAGCCCGTACACCATACAATACAGCCGACTCTAGCCTTTTCCTTCTGGAAACCACATTTGAACTGGTTTTAATGCTCAAGCATATTCCCCACTGACTTCCTCAGCTCTGCTTTGTCCAGTAGCTGTAATGTATTATGGTACGGCACATGCAGCTGTCTTTGAACTGGAACTGAACAGATAAATACGGTACTATGGCATATGTGGCCTGCCAAACATGATCAAAAAAATCTCCCGGTGGGGTAGCCGGTTCGTTGCTATGACAACCAACGAGGTCCCCAACTGAGAACCCGTTGCACATTTAGCACTCGGCAAATTTCCCAAAGGTCACGGGACTCTCGCAAGTAGAGGCAGACAGAAACAGAAGAATATCCTGTCAGTGTGTCACGGTCATTATACAGGATGATTGGGGTAATGTTTACAGGGCTGGGGTTCACATTCAGGGTTGGATAGGGATAAACCAGCACCACTCACCACTATAGAATTCAGTGATATTGTAAAATGCAGCCACAGTCTCATTCAATGCATCCACTGTAATACAACAGAAAATCATAAGCATGCAATACTAGGAAGAAATACAGGTACAATGGCCAAGTGTAATGATTCATATACATTATAGTGCTTAAGAAATAGTGACCTATATACTGAAATGCTCTCCTTGTATTTGGTAGATACAGTAATTCTTATATATAGTTCTATGGATACAGTAAGTCACCATGTAAATGTTGATAATACATCAGGTTTTAAAATGAGTGATGACTCCAAATGATTCACCACTGCCTTTTTAGCAAATGCAGCTCCTATGTGTGTACAATTCATGTTTCCACCTCCCATTGTTAACCAAGAGGCTTCAACTGAAAAGGGAGGGAAGTTCGGGGGCAACCAACACCGTAAACCCATGCAGGATGTATGGCAGCGTGTGTCCCCCAACCAACACGTACTGTCCAGCACGGTGACAGAGATGGGCTGCTTCTGCTGGATGGTCTGCGTGTGGGGGAAGCGGGCGTAGCAGATGTAGTCGCTCCTGGTGTCCTCTGGGAGCACATTGGAGAAGAACAGGTCTCCGTTCAGGGCCTGCGACACACGCTCGTTCAATGGAAGCTTCTGGAAGACTGTAGGGTTGGAGGAGAAGGAGGAAGGAACAAAGAAGGAAAGAAAGAAATACAGTAATATTCACAATTACCATTAACTGTAAATGCAATTTTTCTGAACGGTACTAAGCTAAGCTAATAGTAATTAAATGCCAAATATACAGCGTGTTGAGTGACACACTGGTGAGCATACACAGTGATACACTCACTGTTATCCATCCAGAAGATGACAGGCGGGGGCAAGCCAGCAGGGGGCCGACACGGCAAAACCAGGGAGACCCCTGTTTGTACCACGATGGGGTCAATTCTCTCCTTTGACCACAAGGGGGACCCTGTGAGCCACATGAGCACACAGGCAATGAATAGCATGCTTGCTTCTCATAAATTTACATATGATTTGGATATACAGTATTTATTAGATCATAAATTAAGTACAATGGGTGAGTTTAACACAATCCAGCAACCCCCTGGGAATTCTGGGAATCTCTTTTAATGCTTGATAATATTATATTATAATCATATATAAACTACAATAGCGATACTTATGTGATGAGTATATGTTGATATGAAAGTCAGAACATATTATTACAGATTTACATAGAATATACAGTACATGACCAACTCCATTTTTTAAATGTATATGTACATATAGTTTAATATTAATTCAAATATATTTGACCTGATAAATATTCATAGTTTAAATTAAAGATGAACTGACACACTAACACAATTGAAAGGATGCGTCCAACAGACGTCAACATAAAACAGTAGAAGCACTGGAAGGTGAAACCAAACCCTTACTGGACTGCCGGATGACAATGTTATCGGACAAGGCGGTGCCGTGCATGTTGTGAGCTGTGCACTGGTATGTCCCTTCGTACGCCTCTGCCTTTTCCCCGCTGATGTCGATGACCAGCGTACCCGAACTGGGGCTCATCAGCACTTTGGGGTCCTTCTCCACATCGAAGTGAGTCCCGTTTCGCGTCCACGAGAAGCTAGAAATGTGTGTTAGTGGTTCACAGGAACCATACACAGTGATCTCTGGTATTATATGACTCCAAATTCACAAAATGTCATTATTTTCCTTTTCAGAATATGCTTTTTAAAGTTTTATGAAGAGCTGCCTCAGAGCACAGCAGACAGGGAAGTACAGTGTCAACTAAGAGCCACTCAAAATTAACGTCGCCTGTAGCACGGCTTTACAATCATGGACTTCATAGCCATTATTCTGATGTATTCTTAATTGAGATATACAGTAGGTGTGCAGAAAATATACAGTAAACACAGCCAGGCGTGCCATTAAGTATCTCAGGCAATGGTCTCCATGGTAATGGTTGCCACAGTGACTCAAATTTCCTCTGCTCGGGTTAAGTGGCCCCCATGGGCAAACATGAGCCTTAGCTATGATAAATTATTACTTTAATATGGTGAATAAAAAAAACAAAAACATTAGGTTAATTAATACATATTATATTAAAATATCTTTGTCTGACATACTGTAAATGGCCTCCTACAGTATGGATGTTAGCCCAGCACATATACTGTAGAACTAAAGTAGGACCCTCACCTGGGATGAGGCTTGCCCTTGGCCTCACAGTGGATGACAATGTTCTCCCGCGGATCAAAGATATAGTCTTTAGGGGACTGCAGTGTTATAGTGGGAGGCTGGGGTACTGGAGAGATGACAGACATAAGGTGTGTTTAGATGTAGCACACATGCTTCACAAACACACACACACACACACCTACACACACAGAAACCCTGTCTTCCTTGAGTAAGGAAGACAGCAGAGCAAAACAAACTGCAACAGGCATGCATTCAGGCAGCGTATTTCAGTGCAATCTTACTATGAACAGTGACAAACTGACAGACATTTGTACACAAACAGCATACAAAAACCAAACTCCATGCTGTCAGATAGCCACATGCACGTTTAGTTTAGCATCACTCAAAACACTTCAATCCAACACACGTTAAAGTCACAGCAGTCTTCCAGGCAACTTACATCCTTCCAGGACTTTAGCTTTTCCCCGTGATGCACCACACCAAAATGACGGGATATCAAGAAGAGGCTAGGTGTTAGACTTTACAGAACAGCCAATCACAAGCTGCACGCTCAACTACTTTGAGCATTGTCTGAGGAGCCCAGCTGAAAGGGGCCATTAGGCATCCTAGATACCCCTCTATGATGTCATCAATGAAATAATTTTGGCATTAATCTGCCCTTTGTAAGCTACCTAACAATTCCTCCAATAGTGATAAAACATCACAACAAAATGTTATTATTCAACCTAGTTTGCGTGTATAGCTAAAGATATTTATGCTCATTGTCTGCTGACCTCTACTTAACCCTAGTACTAAAAAATCTCATATTTGGCCACCTGTCGGCGCCATATGATTCTGTTTGATTTGTGTGTTTTTCATTTGGCATTGCTGAGTGTATTTATTTCTTTATTCATTAATTCTTTATGTATTTGTGTTGTTTTATGTGCCTTTTAACCCTCCTGTTGTCCTCGGGTTTCAAACACACACCTTGTTG
>JAODUG010004289.1:0-10680 GCA_027564795.1 Aphredoderus sayanus
CTACAGCTTACACAGACATATGATATGCACTGCTGGCACAACAAGGTGTGAGTTTGAAACCCGAGGACAACAGGAGGTTTAAAAGGCACAAAACACAACACAAATACATAAATAAATAAATAAATAATAAATAAATAAATAAAATAAATAAATACACACAGCAATGCCAATTAAAAAACACACAAATACACAATCAGATGTTGCTGCCAAGTACGATATTTTCAGGGACATCATAAGGGTTAATGATTTAGACCAAAAAGGACTTTGGATACAATAAAATTATCTTATATAGGTTTTAAAGCATATATAGTCATCATGCGTCAGATGGGGGTCCTCTGTTCATTCTGTAATTATAACTTGTCTTGTGGGTATAGAATGAGCGTGTAGAGGCACAGGAGTAAAGGATGTTGGGGATCAATTGCATAGCACCTATAATTGTAGTAATATGTACTGTATTGTGCGAGAAGACAAGGGAAAGGAGAAACACATATGCACACCTCAGTGAATTCTTGGTGAACAAGATGCTCTGTGCACTTACCTCATGTGGTCATATTTTTTGAAGAGAGCATTGTATTCTACTGCCCTCTGCTGGAGCTCCAAGTCTATACAGCTGCCATATATGCTGACAATACTCCTGATGCGACTGAGACAATAAAGAAGCAGTAGAGGATAGCAGAGAGAAGGACGCAAAAAATATTAAATACAGTATTAGTATTATTATCCCATCCTTACATCCTTTAATTACTGCATTACAGACAGATGAAACCTGGTATCTTTATCCTCATATTCAATCCTATAATACTGTTTAGATTAATTCTACTGATAAATTGTCAACTTCCCTGACTTTTCCAAGACCACACCATTTAAACCTGCAGAATTAAATTACAAATATCAATTTTGAAAGTCGACAGTCACAACCGTAGCCCCAGATACCCCCATAAACCCCAAACCCTGTTGTACTCTCCCCGTCTAGAATAGGGGTTTCCATGACAACTAATAAAACTGCCTGCATGACAGCACTGACACTCACTCTACATTGTCCGTGATGCGCGTGCTCAGCTTCATTGTTGCCGTGAGAGCAAAGCCTCTGGTTGCCGGTGACGACATGTGGGACTGTAGCACCGTCTCCAAGGCATCCAAAACATCATCCTCTGTCACCTGGTATGAAGATGGAGATTGGGGAAGGGGGTTAAGAAGGGGGTTCCTTTTTCATAAGGCACCATGTCCAAGATGGTCCTTGGATAAGAATGACTTTTTCTATGTAATTTTCTCTTCTACCAGAAGAAAACCACAAAATACATTTTGAAAATGTTTTATAAATATAAGGGAATGTTCCATTTACTTTATATGTTTATACTGTTTGCTAAAAGGGCTGAAACCAGGACTCTGCTTTATGTCTTTTATACTGTATATGTTAATGAAAGAACACCCCTGGTAAAAATGAGCCTGGCTGTATATAGTACATATGGTACAATATACAGTGCCATCTCCACTCACACTGAAGGAACATGTCCTACCACACATCCACCTCAGTACTACTTTATGCACCTGGACAGGCTCCACCTCCTCACACTCTCCTCTCAGCAGCAGGTCTCCGTATTCTCCTATACACCAGCATGCCACCTGCACCAGCGATTGCTGAACCACCCACACACAAACACACAAATAAAATAAATAAATAAATAAATAAATATGTCATACATGCACAACTCTGTGCACACCCATCAGACTGATGCTTTTTCAATTCAGGAAAACCAAATGACATAGAAAGCTCTCAGTAGATCCCCGCCAAGTGCTTATCTTACAGAAAGAAATAAAATTAAACAAGAGGAAAAAGTATACTGCAGGTGCTGTAACCAACAGAAACTACATTCCTGTATATGTTTTGAAATAAGAGCATCAAGCATCAAAAGGCAATTGTTTTTCAGTGGTATGTTGTTTTTATCCCCCCACCAACAGAAATAACTTGATGGACACAAGTACACACACACACACACACACCTGAGATATGTCAGTGAGCAGTGCCCGGTAGAGCTTATGCACGGTGTAACAGTGCAGCTCTGACGCCGTGGTGATGAGTTGGATCAGGTTGGGCACTGTCTCGTCTCTGACGTCGCCCCCTGCCTGGCAGAGAGTTAAAGACAGTCACACAGGAAAAGGGTACACTCTACACAAACCCCGACTCAGAAGCAACGTCTTGGGAGCATAACAACATAATGGAGCTCAAACCCTATAGTACAGGATGCAATGATGAGAATTTCCAAGTTAAGTTCATAGGGCATGTTTTTTTGCTGTTCAGCTTTTTTGTGTAGTACTATAAATAAGTACACTGTACAGAATCACAGTACTGTTCCAAGACATATTGGTAGGCGTACTACAACTAGCTAAATGTAAATAATGTAAATGGTTGAAAACTGTAAATATTGTGACATTGCAATTACTTTGCCAAATAATTGGTAGAACAAATCAATTAATACCAGCGTGGCCCGGCCACGCTTTCTCACATTGTTTACCAATGTGGCTGTTGCCACACCCTGCTTGTATGATCAATGGATTTTTATAAAGTTAGAATTTTATATTTTAGAAAACAGTATGGAAACCCAAAGTTCTCCATCTATCTCGTTTGGTCCTCTGATAAGTCTGTGTGTCCTGACCTGGGGTTTGTCTTTGGACAATGTGTACCCATGTGTTATGGCCTTGCAGCGGGGCAAGCACCGTGGGAATCAAGGTTGTCTGTGGAGGTTATGGATGTCAAAGCTTTGAGCACTGATCCAGAGACCACATCTGCATGCAAATTCTCCCTACCCTTCGTGGTTCATAAACCCTGCCTGACTGAATCAGTTCCTTGATCCAGACAATTAACAACATCTCATCTTTCTTTAAACATACTCCCTAGTAGAGCAGATGGACAATGAGCAGTGTGCTAGATGGAAGCCAACAGTCCGTGAAACAAACAAACTCAAATCTAATACAGAAATCAATTTATGTGTGGGTGCAAAACCCCAATTGGGGGTGAGGTGAGGGGGAAAGGTGGCTGCTTGTAGTTACCGTGGTGAGGACATGCAGGATGGTGTCTATATGCCAGCGCTGGGAGGGTGCATACCTGACAGACACACACACACACACACACACACACACACACACTCACTCAGTGGTGGCCCATGGTGATTCAGAGACACACACCAAAGATTGAAAACACAAAGACACCCCCCCCCCCCATCCCATTCACAAACCAGTGCTGAATGGTAATACACAGTGAGAGAACAGAAGCTACAAGCAGTGCTATTGAAAATACACAAGGCTATCACTGACGGTGGAAATAGCACTCAAGTCACCAGCACACACACGTTATTGTTTTGGTCTCTGCCTATTTGGCTTGTCAAATCCTTTCAACCGTCACCTCTCGGCGGCATTGAATATGCCGCAGGCCGCTTGGGACTTGAGCTCGACGGGGCACGAGGAGAGGAAGAGGAGGAGCTCCTTCATCATGGAGCGGATGTTAACGGCCGACACCAGTGCCAGGGACAGATCCAACGCACGGCTGGACAGTGGGAAACAAGACCGGGGGGTTAGCTCCAGCAGCGGCAGAGATATTACAATACAAACAGAGCGTTCCGGTCTCTTTAGTGGTCGCGTCACCATCCGTCACAAACGACATATTGCGCTGACTTGCAGGGAGAGCAGGGAATTCTAACGCAGCCATGTTGTCTGAATAAAGGGATCTTCTATTTAGCTCTATGGGCTCAGTACCCCCACAGTAGTGGGGGAAGTGAGATATCGTCCCTGTTCAACTCCCCTGAGAGGAAAAAAGAAAAAAAAAGAAGGAATAAGCTCTGCAGCTAAAGCTGCACTCTCATCTGCCTGTGAAGGGTGGAGCAATCTAAAAAGAGGATTTACCATTCAGGGATAAATAGTGCACACGTTACCACTACAAGGCCTACAGATTAAATGGACAGGATTTCAGAAAGGTGGTGCTTTTGAGAATAACAACTGTGCTCCACGGTGTGCTGTACCGTTTGACTGAAGCATCCTGGTCCTTGAGGCAGTCCACTATGGTGCCGCGATGCCTCTGAACTGCATTGTGGTCCGTCACAACAATCTTCTGAAGGGACGTCATTGAAATGTACCTGGAAAGATTTTAAGTGGATTTTAAGTGATACGGAACATTTGTACATTTGGTAAATATAAGCCCTCAAAATAAAAAATAAAGAAAAACACATTGGAACCAGTTCTGCAATTGACTTCCATTGTTCATCAAAAACATCTAAGGTATCTAGGTCTTCTGTACTGGCAGCATGTTGTCTCAAGTTGCTTATCAGAGGTTTTATTCATGGTCAGCATCAGATTGAGGACAGATTGAGGATTGAGGAGGCATGGATGCTACAGATTAGCTTTGTTTTACCAGCAGCAAATTAGTTACCTTTTGGTCTGTACAGACCATATTCACTTTGAAAATAACTAAAGCTCCTTCGTCATGAACTGTGCTTAGAGCAAGATTGAATCTAGCAGGGACAAGACTAGATAAGCAGGCATGTGGTAAACTAGTAATACATGTTCACATGCGTGCGCACACGCACGGGACATAAAACCATAACAAAGTCTCTAGGAATCCCCAATAGGCTTCCAAATTGCCTTTAAATCAATATAAATAGCCAGAAATATGAATAGAACAGAAAATGAAAACTAGCTCTGAAGTAATTCTTCATGGGAAAGTGATTAGCTAACGAGAGGCCTTCCTCACCGAATGTTCCTATCGTTGTTGAGCAGAAATCTTCCCAGAATATTCACAGCCAGAACCTGGGACAAGGATTACAGTTGTTTAAGACAACGGAAAATGTAACTCAGACAAGTGATTCTGACATGTCATGGTCAAATTAAAATCGGGTGTCCATTGGATAATAAATCTCATGTCGATGTATTAAAAATGGAGTTTAGATGCCAATCAATACATGTTGCAGGGAATAACAGTCAATTTGACAAATGCATTATATCTATTAAATAAAATACACTTTTCTAAATTAAAAATACATTTTAAAATATTACAACTGGTTTATCTCGGAAATTTACCTTTGTAAAACACAGAATTCTATAGCTTCCCTACCTCAATATCAATCCAACTCACAGTTGTATTAATCTGCCAAGACTGCCATTGTTTCTCAAAAACATGCTTCCAAACATGTCTACAAAGCTGAGCACCTCTCTACTGGTTGTATGTATTAATACTCCAAGTACAAAATTTTTACTAAAAGGATAATCTGAAGTGTTGATCAGAAAATGTAAAATAAAAAAATAAAAAAGTGTTAATACAGAACAGTGGAGACATTTCAGAATACATATTACCAGTAGAGTCAGGTTTGCAGACAGGTATGGTAGAAACAATGAAAAGTGAATGGCGGATGAACACACCCATCTGCAAATGACAGATTGATCTTTACAGAACCTTGGCAAACATCAGAGTACTGCAGGGATTAGTCAACATTTGCACTGTCGCTCTTACTTTAAACGTGCATAAATTAAATAAATAAAAAAGCAGGGTTTAGCTAAAGTTCAATTCCGCCTTAAAAGCAATAAGCTAGAAAAGGGCTGCTCAGCACTACGCCTAGCAGAGACTTCATTCTATGAGGGCTTGCTGCTTTATCGTGTACCAGTCAAAGTGTACTGGACATGTAAAGGGACAGTAGGTGACACCCCCTCACCCTGAGGCCGCTCTCCGACTTGATGTCCATGATGGTAAGGACGGTTTCATACAGCACAGCGCTGCCAGCAGTTTTACTGCTGTCCGTGTTGGTAGCCACCTTCAATGCCACACACATACACACAACGCACTCATTTACACTCACACAGTAGTGACTTAACTATGTTGTTAGCAAACTACTGCTACCACCGGTGGTCAAGGAAAATATGTAATTGCAATCCAAATTGTACAGTCAATCATGTTACCTAAAATTAAGTGTGTTTTTTTAAGTACATTTTATTACCTAAAGAAAAGCATTTCAATGCAGAAACAATGTATGATATCAGAAAGGTTAGTGAACACTGCACCTGGGCCAGCAGGTCATTCATGGCGTCGCTGGCTGCGTCATTGTTGTATCCCAGGATCCTCAGCAGCCTCAAGATGCGAACCTAGAGAGTGAGCAGGTGACAGAGCAGCAGGAGACAGCTTATTGTGTGTTCTGACTCAGGAGGTGTGCATGTGTGTGTGTGTGTCTGTTGGCTGACCTGTAGGAATGGGTCACTGATTCCTGCCACGTTGTGCTCGGGAGAGTAACCGGACATTACCAGGCCCCTCATGATCTGCACCAGATCTGGCACTGCCTGCAGTACAAAACAAACACAGCATCAGGCACGGCAGCAGTACAAGCTAGAGGATATAATGTAATGAGTTTAAAACTATACATTTAGTGTAATTTGCTAAAAATGCCATAGACATCCGTCAACTATACGAAAGTAGAACGTGGGAATATGCGCTCTGGTCAATGGCATCTGTCTGTATACTATAAGTCTATTTAGATTTGTAGCCATGCCCTAAGATTGCTGACCAGTCAGGGCTTCTTTTCCTTGAATGGTCAAGCGAATCTACCTTGCCTGTCAATCACAAGAATGTGCACACACAGACAGCAGGTTTGTAAACGGGCTCCAAAGGGAGGGAGCAGAGGAGAAGGGGGAGGTTATTGGGTTATTGGGTTATTGATGAATCAAATCAATCTTTTGTTCTTTGTTTGCCAGGTCTAGTTGTAATGCTCTAATCCTACGTACAGCAGCATTAACATTCATTATAATGAGTCAAGTGAACGTTAAACTAACACACATTGAAAAATGTTTTATTTGATAGGTTTAAAATGTAATTAAAACTAAACTGAATTAGAAAGTGGAACTGAATCTAAAGAAAAAACATACCGTAATGCCTAAATGAAACACAGAAATCTATAATAATCTTGGTATATATACTTGGTTTGTATGTGTGCCTGTGTGTGTGCATGTGTGTGTGTGCCTGTGTGTGTGCGTGTGTGTTTGTGTGTGTGTGCGTGCGTAACTTGCCTTCCGGAACTGTGCCAGTGTTTCTGAGTTGCGCTCACATAATTCAGTGATCAAAATCACTGCCCCATGCAACACACCTGGGATGAGAGGAGCCAGAGTTATGAGAAAGCAGTGTTTCCTGGCATGGCATCCTTGCTAGCATGGAAAAGGTCAAATGTGGTGAATATATACCGCCAGCGTCACAGGAGCAAACTGACTAACCATGGTTCTTCTCCGACAGAAGGGAACGAGCAGCCGGGTTGAAAAGCTCTCCCAGCTCTGGGACTTTTCTCACAATGTGAACTGCACAGAGAGCAGCCTAGAATGGCAAACAGTCACATTGGCCTCAACATCAACGCTAATACCAATGCTTACCTTTCAGATGTCTATGCTGTGAATATTTGCTCCTTGGGAGGACACA
This sequence comes from Aphredoderus sayanus, assembly GCA_027564795.1. NCBI lineage: Eukaryota > Metazoa > Chordata > Actinopteri > Percopsiformes > Aphredoderidae > Aphredoderus > Aphredoderus sayanus. The sequence goes on from JAODUG010004289.1 coordinate 7,439, forward strand.
ATTTCGCCAAAGCTATTTAGCTATAGATGAGTATGTCCAGCAGTCTACACTACATACAGTGTGCATGTGAGATCATTCACAGTCATCAAAACAAATATACATATTTCCATATATGTAAATATCTACTGTCTTTGCTCAGTTAGCATTACATTATGTGGGTGGTGGAAATGTAGTAGATATAAAAGCTGTCAATACAGATGTTCTAAAAATATATGTGATTGCATAACGATACTATATTTTACGCACCGACTCCTGAAATATACATTGCTATAATGTACTGCATGTTCTCCAATCTGTGTTGGGGACTTAGGCTAGCTGCTGACCTTCTTCTTGATGTAAGAGTTGGAGGCACGGAGAAGCCTGTCGATCTCTGGCGCCAGGTCCCGACACATCTCTGCCGAGCCCATGCAAGCCAAAGTGCACAGAGCAAGGGACTGCACATACTGGCTATTGTGAGACAGGTCGCTGAAAGACACCAATGAGGTGAGCAGAGGAGAGCAAAAGAATAAACAGGTTTTGTAGCGTCTGCCAGAGTGTGTTAACATTTACACTTCCACAAAAATACTTTTATCGTCCTTACTTTTTGATGGAGTTGGTGATGAGCAGACTGGCATCTTGCTTCTCGTCGAGCAACATCATTGCTCCCAGGTAACCCACGCGCTTCTCATTGTAGCGAGGACTGGCTATGAGACGCACACATTCCATCTGTAAAAGTGGAAGATGACACTCTTAACCCTTTTCTCCATTTAAATTCGTTTGTTCAGTTAACAGAAGCCCGCAGTTAAGATTGTCCTACCTGGCCAAAGTGGGCAGGGTAGCCCAGCATGTGTACATAGAGCAGCTTGGCCAGGTTGTGAGAGCGCCCCCCGTTGTCTGCTTGTCTGAACTGCGCCCGGATGGCAGCACACTCTCTCTGGATTACTCCCCTCTCCTCGCACTGGGTTCTAGCTGATCTGATGACCCGGATCATCTCCTGCAAGCGCACTGTCGGAGACATGCCTCTGGTGTGTCTCTATGGGGCAGGCAATACAGTTATTTCACCCAACTCAAAAACAGATTCACATTCACAAATAATGTGGTGTGCGCTGTGTTGTCAAAGTGCCTGCATGAGATTCAACGTACACAAAACGAAAAGTGAAAACTTGTATGTGGAGACAGTTCATTACTAGTATGAGGCTTAATGTTGACACCTACAATGACAGCTGTTTGTACCACAGGGTAGACCTAGACAAGTCGACTCGTCATATGCTATTTACATAAAAGGATACTGTAAAATGTATACAGTTCTCCTATCACCATCCTGGAGAATGGCAACTAAAGGGAGTCGCTACTGCAAGCTAGCTGTGGTTGTGCCGGGCTGAAAGCAGTCACGTAGCTAGCCTGAGAGCTCTGCTTGCTAACATAGCCCGTCAGTTGTTTAGGCGGTGTACAGTACACTATTCACCGATGAAAAACAACATACCTGCTTACTGTACAGTGAACGCCACGCCAAGTCAAGCCTAAGAGATCTTCAAATGGATTCAGTCGCTAACGATAGCTACTTGGCCATATTCTGTTGGCAATAATGCATCAGCTCTAGTGTTGCCATTACTTCCGCAACTTGATCCCCGACTGCGAGTGGAGTGCAGCCCCCGCTGGTGAGCAAGACGACAGGTAGATGAAATATGCATGAGAAGATCAATATACCTGGCTGGAGCTACTGCAATGAATCACTAGCCTATTTTAACTTCCATTAACCCTCATATTGTCCTACTCCGGGTCAAACTGACCAAACGCACTACCTCTTTGTGGCAGATAGAAGGCGCCAATCCTAATTCTACATTTTACACACGTGCATGCTGCTACAACAAGGTAGTGTGTTTGAAAACAGGACAACAGGAGGGTTAAAAGGCACTAAAAAACAAACAAATACATACATAAATAAATACATAAATACACACCACTGACACTAAAGAGATGGACACAATCAGGTGGCGCCATATGCTGGCATAAGACAAAAAGGCCTAGACAAGGACACTGTCGTGCTTCTGATTGAATGCACTATGCTTTGGAGACAATGTCACACGAAAATCTAGGTTTACGTTATTTTTCAACGATGCTCATCCCATCCTCAAATGCACTCCATATTTATTATGTTCAGAAGTATTTGCTGGCTATACTTCTGTACTGTAATACATTAAGTCATAATTCTAATCTGTTTAAATTTCTGTATTTAGTAAATAGTAAAAAACTCATGTTTTAAGAAGTAAATAAAATGGAATATAGTTTTTTTATTTATTTGTGCATGTAAAAAAACAAAAACACACGACAAAAAAAAAACAAACAAGCAAACTCATGATGTGCCTTTTAGGACCAATTACATTGAAGTGATAAAGTCAAGTGTTATAAAATAAACCATATGCAACTAAAACAAACATTTCAGTGTTATGGTATAATGACACAATACAGCACTAATAATACATTCAATTAATATTGGTCAACTACAACCACCTACACAAATCTTTAAATACAGACAGACAATACAAAACAACAAAGAACACCTTCCTAACACTGAACATGATGAAGTTATTAGAACTAAAACGGAATATTGCACACCTGTTATCAGGCAGAATTACACAGAGGCAGTGTTGTTGAAGGCCAAAGTCTTAAAGAAAATCCAGTGGTCTAGAATACAGTATATTCCTTGAGTGTTGCAATTTACTGACTGAAGACTGTCTAATCATCCCCTGTTCTGAGACACATATACGTTAAACCTGTCTTTGTCTTGACATTTATTCTTCAACTTCAGGTCTACAGGTCTGTGGGCTCCCCTCCATAGCTGGATAAACCACCACACAGAATTTTTGACAGAAATGGGTCATGTTATCTGCAAATAGACAAAAACAGCTCTGGTCAAGAACCATCATTTATGAGGGAATAATGTTGAGGACTATTATTGAATACATGAAAGACGTGTCCAAAACTCAAAATATGACAGTTGAAATGTCTGTCTGTTTGGGGCAAATAGTTTAATCAATGTAAACCTCATATCGTGAACCTCATTTGGATTTGTCAACATTAATTATTAAACAGATAAAGTAGGAGGGTTTACATACTACCATATAACTACAGTACGATATACACATACTATAATTATCTTGATAGTAAAGTTGGGGGGAAAAAGGCCTCTTAACCCTCATAATGTCCTCTGGGTCAAAATGACCCAAATCACTAGCTCTTTGTGGCAGATAGAAGGCGCTAAA
>JAODUG010004291.1:0-10679 GCA_027564795.1 Aphredoderus sayanus
AGTTTAGCGCCTTCTATCTGCCACAAGAGCTAGTGATTTGGGTCATTCTGACCTGGAGTACATTACGAGGGTTAAAATGGATGTCCTTATTGACCTTCAACTGGAAATTTGACTATAATTAACTATAGCATTAACCCTCATCATTTGGGTAAAAATGACAATCACTAGCTTGTGGCAGAAGGCACTACACCTAATTCTACAGCTTGCACGCGTGCACTGCCAGCACAGCAAGGTGAGTTTAACCCTTGTTAAATCAGCGCCATCTGTGTATGGTGTTTTTCAATTGGCATTGCTGTGTATTTATTTCTATGTATTTGTGCCGTTTACCCCTCTTGTGGTCCTCAGGTTTCAAAGTCACACCTTGTTGTGCCAGCAGTGCACATCGTGTGTAAGCAAAATAAGGTTTAGCGCCTTCTATCTGCCACAAAAAGCTAGTGATTTGGGTCATTCTGACCTCAGACTTTTACCTCTCATCTGCCTCAGACCACTTGCATCCAGGTTGGCAAAGAACAGACGCTGCACCTTTAAGGTGCTAATTGAAGATTTGTGTGAAGGAGTGTAAAACAGGTGCTTCAGTGATTTCATACTGATGTAGTTTGTAATAGCTAAGAACAGATGGTTTCTCTTTTGTTACCATAGCTAATACAATGGAGTTTGAACTTGAATGAACTGTTCTGCAAAAGGGTGTGGAAAACGTGTCAATTTGAAAGGGGTTTACACATTTGCAAGAGATGTCTTGTACTCTGCTGAGACTGAAAACCAAGTGGAGCCCAGTTTCTTAAAGCAGGTCAAAGCAATAAAGAAAAACTAACACTGCCTTCTTTCACAAACAGCTCTTGGCTCAGGCGGAATCAATGAAAATGAATGCTAAAATTTTCAGCCTAACACCTGGAAATTATATCCAAATAGCAATCCTTAATCAATATTCAACTGCAATGCATCAACTATAATCTTAACAGTTGACCAATATAATTTTAATGCAGATTTGAAATTAAATCAGGGACACTCAATAGAAACTTGAATTTAAAACCACAAATAGATACATTCAGATTGCTTCATCCGACAGTAATCTAATCCCCAACCACAGAAAACCAGGCTACCATGTTCTTGCTTCAACACATACATCACTATCAGTTCTCTTTTCTCCCCAGCTAGTTTGTTATGCAGAGAAATAAGCAGACGGTATTGGGTGTTTTGCTTGTTGCTGAGAAAATTCTGAAAGGGAAAAGGGAAAGGATCAGACTTCTATAAGACTAGAAAGCATCCAATTACCAGAGTGTTCTTAGTTCATTCACTACAAAGTTGTAGTTGTTACTCCAGTCATAGCATGGAGTTCATAGCACAATACACTACTGTACAATTACAGACAGGATATTAAACTTATTTATGGACAACTGCTACTGCTCAATGCTGCAGACATCGCTTGTTTATGTGAACAGGTGGTTTTACCTTTATGATGCAGGTTAGACAGCAAACCGTGGAGAGGAATGCTGTCATCTCTCCTCTCAAAGTACTTTGAGTCCAAGCCAGCAGGTTCACCACTTGGCACAGAATAAAAACAGTTAAACCCCAACCTTAAATGCTGTGTACCATACTGTACATATACAACAATACCAATTAGTCCACATGTCATGTTATAGAAAAATAGTCATTACTGGACAACAACACTAACTGTCATTGTTTCTAAAGTTATAAAAGTAGTCTGTTGGATCAGTAAACCAACCAGACAACAGGGTTACAAGTTCAAGTATATTTGGCTCCACCTCTACATGCCCTCCTCCCTTCGCGTATGTGCATAAGGACCGTTGACACTTTTGAAGCTTTTAACATAAGTTAACTGCTAGTATTTATTCAAATTTAAAGCATTTGAATTGATAAAATAGTGTATAATATATCTTAAAAAAGTGTTTGATTTAAAACATGTTATCTAAATTAGTCATACTACCAGTAGAAACATTCCAGAAACAAAATGGTGTACCTTTAAAGTTAACTTTATCTGATGTTATTTGTGGGTTACAAACAACCTATACATTTTAAAATAAGTGAAAAATATACTATATAACATAAAATATTTCAAAGCCTGTATTTCTCAGAAAAGATTCACACTAAAAAGAACAATGGTAAAATGTGTAGAAAAAGCAACTAGGTAGACTTACAGTTTGACTGACGGCTGGAGTGGCCGCTGGTCACCAGGAGTGGCAGCAGTGGCTTCCAAAGGAGACATCCCTGGCTTACCAATGATGGGGTAAAACTGGGCCTACAACACATCACATGGTCTGAATCTACAGGGAAGTGCTAACCTGTGACAACTGAAGGTAAAGATGGGGCTGGTGGCCTCAGCCATACCCTCAATCCTGGCGTCGTAGACAGAACTGAAGGAGTCTCAAATGACTCGAGAGGTTTTCTGGATAGCTGCTTTTCATTTAGCTGTTTGTTCAGCCAACTGATCACTGTTCACAAGAAATATCTTAACCACTCATTTATATATATACACACACACACACAAAAAATTACAATAAAACCCCTTTTTTTTTTTACCATTCTCATTTGTTTTGAGCACCTCTTTGCTTTCATTCAGCTTTTCAAGAGTTGTTTCTAGCTGTTCCTTTAGTTTTGAAACCTGTCAAATAAAACAAATGTTCATACGTCCAATGACTAGGCATTTGAGTCCAGGCTAAACTTTCCAGACAACATGAAAATATAATCAGTTTTTAAATGTAAATGAAATGGCCATTCCTATGTTGTTACCTGTTCATCTTTCTTTGCTAGCTGCTGCTGAGCGTCTTGCAAGTCATTTTTAAGGCTTTGAAGTTTTTCTGTCGTCTCCTGAAGCACCTTTTCCTGTGAGACAGTCACTGTGTTTTTTACTTTGATTTTCGCTAGCAGGTTTCTCAATTCCCCCTGAAGTTTTTTAATGATTCCGTTTGCCTGGATAAAAAAAAAGAAAAAAGAAAATTAAGCAAAAAAAAAGAAAAGAAAAGAAAGAAAACCACACATGGCTGAATAACCATCATGTTCATATCCACTAAATGATAAAATTATGTGACATTACGACTGTGTGGTGTCTTCTCCTACACCAACCTTTATCAGCTCCTCAGACAGGGATTTCACAGTTGACTCTAATTTTCTGTTTTGAAGTTCTTTACTTTCAGCATGTTCTTCAATAGACTCCTAGACAAACAAAAACCCATAGAGATGGTATCGTGGCATCAGCCTATTAAAAAATAGGCTGATGCCATATATATATATAGTGTTTTTTCTTAAAAAATTTAAGAAACAATTAAGATATAAATATAATAAATAAGATTAAGATACCTTCTGCTGCTGTGTGGCCTCCAGCACCTCTTTGGTGCGCGACATCAGCTGATCCTTGTCTTTCATCTCCTGCTCGAGGACGGCGACCCGCATCTGCAGCTGGCTGACCTGGCGCTCCTTGTCGTGACACTCCGTGTCCAGGGTGCCGTTCTCCCGCCGCAGAGACAACAACTGCTGCTTCCCCCGCTGAGACTCCTGTGGACGCCACCAGGGAAAGTGCTCTCATACCTTCTCATTTCAGTTTACTTAACTGAAATGAGTGACATTGAAAACTGTAGTGAAACTAGAGTACTCAGACCGCTCTTCCCTCACCTCTTCTGCGCCGGCTAGTTTGATCTTCAGGTCTCTGATGGCGGACTCGTTCTTGTATTTCCTCTCTGTCAGCTCTCTGTTGGATGCCTCCAGCTCTGCCAGTCTGCTCTGGAGCTGCTGTGTGTTCTTTAGATGTCCGCTTTCCAGCTCTTGGCGTAGCTTATCATTCTGCTGCTGTAGCCGGGTCTGGATCTGAAGGGAGGAGACATTTACAGCATTTAGCAAACACCTGTATTCAAAGCGACGTACATTTATCAACAATAGAAAGACAAAAAGACAGACAACTTAGTTTAAACAAGTTGAAAACAACATTCTTACTTACCTCCAGAGCCTTCTCTCGCTCTGACATTAGCTCCTGACTGTGGCGACTGGACAGAGAGCCTGATTGATTTGTCCATTCTGATCGCAGTTTCTCCAATTCCCTAGTCTTCTCTGTCAGAGTCTGTAAGAAATAGGCAAAGAGCTTAATATGTTTATTTTAGCTTCTACAGCGGTAACCTGTTCAAAAACTCTGACAGACCAAAGTAAATTAAATATAGTTTCTGACCCTGAAGTGAAAACTAAAACATATTATGCCATTTGAAAATGCAGAGTAGATGTTTTTTCAATGACATTCTGATTATTTGGTGGGAAAGCGGAACATTTCTGTTCATTAATTTAAAGCCATTACATGGAGTTCTATACATGTGTCTGGCCACGGGTGGCAGAGCAATGCAATTACGGGTCCCTGTATCACTCACAAACACAGCGACTCTAGGGGTGTGCTTTCAATTTAACCCTCCTGTTGTCCTCTGGGTCAAACTCGCCCAATTCTACAGCTTAAACAGACATATGATGTGCAACAACAAGGTGCGAGTTTGAAACCCGAGGACAACAGGAGGGTTAAAAGGCATATAAAAATATTATATAAAAAAACACAATCAGATGGCGCATTCTTCTGGCAAACTCGAGGACATCAAGAGGGTTATAGCAAAGCGCAGCACACAACTTTGCTTAGAACAAGACATGTTAGACCTAACACACTAATACAAAGTAAAAAACATGCAAGTCAACCATAATTCAAAAACAACACATGGCAAACCTGTTGAGTGTGACTCAGTTGCCTCGAGAGGTCATCTTCCGTCTTCTTCAACCTCATCTCTAATGACTGCTTCTCCTCCTGGAAGTTTCAGAGATATTATATTGATATCAATGTGACTGATTTTAATAACAATTAAAAACGCTTCATTGGAATCTAAAAAGATTGCATTAGATTTACAATCTAATGATTTTTAAAAATACAAGGAAAAAACCCACCCCCACAAATGTAAATCGACTTATATAGAGGCTAGGGATATCAACCACAGTACACATTCGTACAGAGCATTTCACTCACTGATGGATGGCTATTGCATTGGCAACAAATTATACTAAATATATAGCTCTAATATCCTACCTACAGCTTCTTTAACTACGAGTTAAATATGGAAGTATTTAATACATTTTCTGGGATCGGATAAATGAATATTCAATTACTTATTTTAACATGAATAAGCATTATGTATAGTATAATTGGCTAACCTTTAAAGAAGAAAGACATGCTGCTAGGTAATCCTTTATCTCCTTATCATTGCCATGAAGAAGCTTTAAAGACAAGTGGTTAAGGTGTTTGAATGCATTTGTCTCCACAACACTGAAATGTGCTGATCCATCAAGAACCGGAGACTGACATGACAACTGGAGAAGAAATCTGTAAAACAAAACAAAAAACTAAAATATCACTTATAAGTGCAAGCACACAAAACACTTCTATATCTTGTTAGCTTGTGTAATGCTATTGACCCTTCTTAAAAAAGGCAATGTATGTACCTTGGATTGTTTGACTCTTGTTCTGATAAACAGAGGTTAAGCAGGTCAATGAACTTCTGAGGGAATGATGCAAAATCGATCAGCAACCCCTGTTGGACTTTTAAACTTATGACACAAAGAAATCAGTCAGTAATGAGACATTTAGGGGAGGACGTTCACACCAGACTTCAATATAAAGTTAACAGGGAAGCATTGAAACTTGTTGCATACCTTTGGAAGTCTTCCTCTGATATGGAGAGGCTGAATAAAAAATATGGGTCTACATCATCTGTAAGCCTTACTAGGAGATCCTAGATATGTGTAAGAAAACATTGTTATCTATAATCTGTTAACCAACAGATTATTTTAAGTGTAATTGAATTTAATATTTGCCAACAGTAATACAAATAGCAAAACTGCATTTAATATTCAGCAACTTTTTTTCATAGATTCTTCTTTAAAACACACACATTTACTTACAGACAGTCTTAGAGACAGAAATATGACATTTACAATGTATACTTGTAAATGTCTGTCATGCCAATTGCTTTATGGCAATGAGCTCTGTGATCAGTGAAGAACCCCCTGTATATGGGAGCCAATCCCTCTCAAGAATAGCATGTCTAGTTCTAACCATATGTTCTAACCCTCTGGTCATTTACACAAAATTATGTAGTCAAGACAGTCATGTGAGTACTCACTCTTTTGTGTACAGGAGTTGTCGTCAACTGAAGCTCAATTGTGACTCGGATATTAGCTTTTCTGTGAAATCGTTAAGACGTTGAGGGTATTGTACAATTATTAGGAATTACAAAACCCACAATGAAAATCAGCATATTTTATTTTATTCTTGAAATGTTAAAGAATTGCTTTAGTCGTGAAATATGGTTTTAATAACAAAAACTGCTAAGAGGACTACATGTGAAATTCTTCCCTCCTACACTAAAAGCTATATAATCTGGGAAAGTGCAAAAAGACCAAAACCAGTTAACGTACCTGGTATTCCTTTACACCGTTCAGTACCAATAATTGCTGCCGTAAACTGGCAGGTGTGTTTGAGGCTGTTATAGAAGTTGTGTAACGTAAAGTAGTCGGCGTTTAACAAAAAAAACTTTAATTGAGGCTTATTCGGTTGGTATTAGCATACTGTACAGTAAAGCTGACTTGGACTGTATGTACACGGAAACGTGCAAGCTACTGTACTTTACTTTACAGGAGTTGGCAAATAGCAAACATTAGCAATCTTACCTCTCTTCACAATCCTTGCATCTCACACCGACTTGTAATCGTTTGTTGAATAGCTGTTCCATGCTTGGGGCTATTTAACATAAAAATAAGATCGGCGTTAAACTAACCGTATTAATGGAACATGTACAAACCACGATATAACATTACTTTCATTACAATGTATGTATCCGAAGCTCCTACTACAAGTTTGGGTTTGGCGCGTTACAGCCGCGAATGAAAACGTTATGAAGCGGAAATAAGGTCTGGGATGTACGAAAGGTAAGATGCACCACTCTTCCTGCTCGTGCTAGTGACGGACGGGACCATAGATATTAATATACGGGTGACAGTGATCGACTCATCGACTACGACTACACAAACCACTTAAATGTTGCGTATTTCCCTTAAGTGTTAAGTATGGCTTTTGCGTTTCTGGAGTGATCATATATCGTACAAGCTATTTCATAATTGTTCAATTCGCTAGTTTAGTAAACGTTTTTGGGGGAACACTTTTGGCGCAACACATGCTTCGTTAGTACTTCCAAGTCGGGTCCTTCAGATGCTAGGCAAGACTCCTTCCTAGCGTTCTTTCAGAGAACAAATTGAGCAGTCTAGTCAGTGTGCGTCATTGAAAACGTCTGCCTTCAATTCAGTGCTGCATTTAAAATATTCTGGTGAAATATATTATGTAGGCTATACTCATGTTTGTGCTGTTTGCTGTTTTGTTGAAAATAAGGGCTGTCAGCGTCTTTTACCAACAGCGTACAATGGTCAGATAATATTTGAGCCTATTGGTAAAAATACCAATACTAACATGATAACCGAAAAGGCTTGATTAACATGTATTGTCATATGCCTAATATACAGTATATATTATGCCTATATATTCCCTGCATACCACACGATTTAGCGTGTCTTCATTTCATTTAGGAGTCTTCATCATTGCTAATCATTGTGTTATATGAAAACAAATACAAATTTGTAATGGAAACCAATACACCTGTATTGGAAACCAATATAAACTATTAAATACTAGTGGAATGTGTCCCAAAAAACATTATGGAAAAAATTGGTTGATGATTGGCTGATGGTTTGTAATGGCATTTATAATGGTATTTTTAATGGTCTGTATTTGTGGTTTGTAATGGAAATTATTATATAATGGAAACCATTATATATTCTGTGATGGTTTCTGTTGTTTTTTTAAGCAGGGATGATTCATCCAAATACATTATTTGAAGGATACAGCAAAGCTAAGGATTAGGAATTACTCACAAGGGGGAGCCCCTTAGGGGTCATTCCTAATCTGTACAATGCAAAGAAAACAGAATGGCAACATAGTGATATTTTAAAATAACAAGACCATGGCTGAGTTGTGGCATAGCTTGTTTATTAATGATATATTTTTGCATAGGGAAACATACTCACTTCCAGTAATGAATTCACCAGCATCTGCTGATAGCAATGGCTGAATACAGTTATACTGAAATATTATCAAAGCTGTTCATATCCCCCACACCAGATAAATAGCACCAGTTCAGATACATTTCACATTTAAACTCTGCTTTTTGTCATGGCATAAAATTACAAATAAAAAAACTGAGCCATGTCACAGTTAGCATTAACTGTATTGACTATAAGCAACTTGTAGACAGTGTAGATACATTAATGGAAAGGTCTGCAAATTAGCTTTGCTTTGATACTTTTTACAAATGAAAAGGCAAATCATAATGCATAATGCATTAATGCATAATGCTTAATGTATTATAGGTAGATTAGATCTGGTTAAACCAGACCTAAGCATTCAATTAAAAGTGATATAGAATGTCCTGAATTAGGTTTTGTGTGAATACAAATGGTGTTTCTGGTGTGATTTCCAAGTATTTCAGAATATAGTCAGCGATTAATGCTATTTCCTCTGGTGATATCTCCAGTGTGAGGGACATATATCTGGCAGCAAGCAAAGCAGTCCTGTACTATAATATTATTGGAAAGTATAATGAGGGAAAAAAAGTCCTTAAAATATGACATTGCATTAAAATGTACTCTGAGAAACAAAGTGTCTCGTCCCTTCTTTAGAAACGGTCTCATGTTGAGAAAGTACCAACGCACACCAAAAGCAACCAGCACTGCTGTCGAAGGAAACCTTATATCTCTAAAGTCAGCTTTTCAAGATGAAAATAATCCTCATGAATTTACGTAAATAGTTATGATAAGGTATTGACTGTGCTGTGGCCATAAAACATAGCACATGAAATACATAACATTTCAATTCAAGTATATCAACAACAACAAAAAAAATATAATAAAGAGTTACAAGGTTTTCAGGCAACAGCAGCCTTAAGTATAGCCAAACACCGGGGAAACAGCCCTCTATGAAAACAACACAATCAGTTAGCTTTCTCTTCTACAACTTGCACTGCATCCAGTGAAATATCTGAATGGTATGACTAATTTCAAACAAATCATCAGAATTTCTAACAGTGATACCTGAGTACCACTCTAACTGTGAACAAAACTAAACTTGATCCACCAGAATTGTAACAGCTAAGAAATCCAATAGGAACCCTTTAGGAGACATTATTAGCATTGGTGGTACTTTGCACTTACTGATCTTGATAGTGATCCTCTGTGCTGACTGATCAGCAGAAAATAAGTAAGTAAAAAAAAAAATGCAGGGACTTTTTACATTGCATGGTTACTGTGAATTTCAAATGATCGTGATACAAAATACACAAATAAAAAATATTATATGGCAAATTAATCATTTTTACAATACATAGAGTAACCTTTCTTGCTGAACATATTATATGGATAATTGTGTATTTTTTATCTCAAACCATCATCTTGAACAAGTTAGTCTATATTTGACCAATATTGTTGGGTGCAGGCATTGGTGTAGCATGTTAGATTTGCCTACAAATGTTTACATTGGCATCTACAGAGGCAGTTCCCTCAGGGTTTATTTTTAATACTCTTTGGTTTGTATGGCTTGTCACCTCTAGACTCACATGGGCCACCCCCCTACTGGTCTGGACTGGTGTCCCTGGTTGTAAAACCCCCGAGGCTTCAATGTATCACATGACCACATGGTGTTTGAATACAAGAGTACTACACAGCTCAGCATAGAACATTATTCAGATTAAAGTAGCAGTAAAATGATAGGCACTGCTCATTAAAAGAATTTTTGGTTTCTGCTTTCATGCTGTCAACCTGCTGGTTTAATTAAGAGATAAAGTAATAATGCTTCTTTCACATGCTATTGGAATAATGATGAAGAAGAATTACTGACATGGAAGTTGTGCATTAATGGCCCCTAAAGTTGTAATTTTGCGTGGGAAATGGTGAGATAATTTTGATACCGAGTTGGAGTGACCTTCAACCTATCAACGTCGCAGAATAGGATTTCTCCATGAAGCAGGTGAGAATGAACCTTGTGTCCTCATTTGTTAATTTCGTTCCGACAACAAAGTACTTGAACATGATGTACTTGAAATTCAGACTTCACAGTGTCAGCTCCAACTGGAAAATAGAAAATGTTTGACCAGAGAGGACAATGTCAGCACTAGAAGATGAACTCGAGGTAAAACATGTTTGAACTAATTTTGTCCCCATATCATTGGTGTTTACATTAATCTATTATGATTGTGGTGGGAATCTTCAAGTTTTCAAATTGGTTACAGATAGAGTGCAATTCTACATGTTATCATTTTTAGGTCAGAAATTAAAAAAAGTCAAGTTGTTATACAAAGATTCAATGCACTGACATCAGACAGCATTCACCACTCAACTTGTAATTGTTTAGATGGAGATGGTTGCAGTATATCTATTTAAAAGGGAATGTCAGCCCTAATGGAAATATAAGTGCTTCATTGAGACCTTGTCCACTAGTAAAACCCAGTCAGTAACAGCAACACAGGCCCAACAGCATTTTCACTTCATTTTGCATAAAAACACTGAACAAGTTGTAACTGTGCAAAAGCTGACCATTCTACACA
>JAODUG010004292.1:0-10679 GCA_027564795.1 Aphredoderus sayanus
AGGTTTAGCGCCTTCTATCTGCCACAAAAGCTAGTGATTTGGGTCATTCTGACCCGGAGTACATTACGAGGGTTAATATAAGTCATGCAATGTTATTTGCAATGGTTTAGATACTAAACAAAAAAGATTATTTGTCTTTATTACCTCAAAATCTCAGAATCAGGGAGCAAGTATGTAACTACTGAAATTATCTATTTTATCGTATCTTATATGGTGGAATTGGTGGTGTTACAACTCTCCCTGTGTAGAGAGAGGGGGGCCTCGTGTTTACTGAAATATGATTTGCAGGTTCTATATAAATAAATGTGACTTGACTTGACTTGCTCCCGGATAAAAGAAAAACCTTCTACCTGCTATTTCAGTTCATACAACTGCACTTTTACAATAAAAATGCACAATATACTACTTTTGAATTCATTATTGAATTTTGCGCGTAACAATGCGATTAATCGCGATTAATCGCAGAAAATCATGCAATTAATGGCGATTGTGTCAGCATTGGTAAACCTCCTGTTGTTTTTATAATATTGTTTTGGGCCACCAGGTGGCACCATCTGATTGTGTGGTTCTCTTTATTGTCACTGGTGTGTGTATTTATTGTGCCTTTTAACCCTCTTGTATATTGAAGCAGTCATATGGGTATGTGTGAAATGAAGAGTCGGAAGTCATTGGTCACGTGATTTCGATAGAACAAATAAAGCTCCGATACAAACTTCACTGAATATCAGTTGCATTTTTTGACACACGCCTCAGAGCCTTGGTGTCACAGCTAACCTCACTAGTTCGTTGAGTCTTTGACTTATACACGAACAGGTTATATATGGTAAGCCATCAGAAGCACAACTCTCATATAATAGCTTGTGTAGCTATCTTGAGAGGAATACGTTAGAAATGTGTGTGCGTGTGGACATGAACTTGTTTTGCAATATCCTTCATAATTGGCTTGGTGTTGAAATATTTGAAATATATGTTTAATTTGGGATGCTTCTCATTCCAATGGTGTTTTCACACATGCTTACATAGACATCTACGCCTTTATTTGAGAGTGGGGGGGAGTGGGGGACACTGGGTGTCTTGTGACGAAGAGGTTTTAAAGGAGCTGTATGTATTTTTAGCTATAAATTGAGTGTACAGTAATTTGTTAGACATGCCTTAGATGTCCATCAGATCAGTGAGTGAAGATTTTCAGCTCTTGTTTATATTCGCTGCCTCTGTAGAAGTCCATTTAGATTTTTCACAGCCCCCGAAGATTATAATCTATCAGAGTGCATATAGTGTGTGTATATATATATTAGTGTATATTTTATTTATATATACACTGTATATATATATATATATCAACTTTGGCTATACACTTGCATGCATACATTCAAGTGCATGCATACATGTTGGAACTAATGCTATGCTAATGTTATGTCCACCTACAATATCATGCATAGCCTGTATGACAGTTCAATCCTTTTCTGTAGCGGTCCACACTGGCAAATGGATTATCCATCCTGCCTTAACACAATAGTTTACGTTTCAAAGCAGGTGTACTTTGATTTTCTCTTTTCTTTTCAGTTCCTGCAACGTTTTGGAAATGAATATCTGTCTGTTTTACTTTGATGTAAGCTCTTTGTATCTGCTATTGTTGAGCTGATGTTTTGTTCATTCACAGTACAACACCATGCATAGCCAAGCTTTGATGGAACCAGATTGATTTCCTATCAAAGTGTCCCCCACAAACATACACACACCTGCGCTATTATAATTACTAGATGACTGTCCGAATATGGCTCACACAACATTTCAGACTATTTACACATTTATTCAAATACTATATGAATACGATATGAATATCATCAGTCCAGCACCCTACTGCCTTCAGCGCACACCCACACACATTGACACACACTTGCACGTTAAAATGATTTATTCATGTCCACATCTATGCATAAAAGCTGGGGGTCTGTGCACCTATGTGTCAGTATAGTCCAGCATTTGAAGCTGTTATTTAAACTTCTTTACCAAAGAGTCTTTGCAAATTACGTCTCTGTCTGACAAACACACAGAAAGCATTACACACCCAGCTAAAAACGTATAAACACATTTACACACACGTTGTTATTTGAGGTCTTTAAAATACACACTTGTTTTTAAATGAAGTGCGATAAAGCAGTGTGTTTTAATCAAAGGAGTAATGTAGGTAGTCATAAAAATAATGCATACACACACACACACACACACACACACACACACACAGACACCGCCGCCAAGCCGGCAGTTATTCATATGAATACAAACACTCTTAAACCACCACTTTGGACATAAACACACACCTACTTGTTTCACAAGAGAAATTAAATATCTTCCACACAATCTGGTCTTTGACGGCGTAATTATGCGTTTGAGTGTGTGTGTCGTAGGTTGTGTGTTGCTCTCATTACAAAACCAAATGTCTGTTAAAGGCCGATACCTGGTGATGAACGAGACCTTCCTCAGATATTGCTGAATGATAAAGTATTCTGATGGTACGACAGCAGCGAGGGAGAAGATAATGTGGGGTAGCCTGCAGGAAAGCCAAGACAAGTGAAACAAAAGGAACCTTGATAGTTTATCACCCAATCCAGTTGAGAGCCAATAAAGACATTATCGTAAAAAGAGGAGTGTGTGTGTGTGTATGTGTTTGGGGGGCAGCGGACGCTAGTGCATACCGATGGCAAGGCATGGATAGTCTGGGTTGAGCTTCAGAACATAACAGTTAAAGTATAACAGACATATACTGTAAGTATGCTAAGCTGTTATCTATAGCCGGGATGGGCAAGTCGAGGGGGTCAGAGGCCATCTTTCTGATTCTTTGCATTGTTAGGCATAGGGTGCAAACACATTAAAAGACCTGCCATGTTTTAATGTGTGGCTAAATGGGCTCAAGATTGCCGCTACTGATTGTCTTTAGGAATAATTGACTTCCTCCTGGAGAAATGTATTCTCTGGTTACTGGTTAGATTGTGTCTTTTGTTAACTGTCTTTTTCACAGACACACAAATGACTGCAACACCTGAGATTAGGACCTGTGTTATCTGCACAGGACAATTCCATGTTTATAATCACGATCAAGGAACAATAATTCTCTATCTCTCTATCTATCTATCTATCTATCTCTCTCTCTCTCTCCTGTCTATAAGTTATGTAACTTTCCACTCAGAAAACCTCATTGGAAGTTCACTGGTTCCACCAGTATCAGTGTTGTGACATTTATTTCACCCCGTATGCACCGAGGTACTCGGTTTTTCAGACATGGAAGAGTAAATTGGAGGGGCATTGAATGACCAACACACTCGAGCGAAAGACAGAATGAGAAGGGGAAAAACATATCTGTGTCAGAAGTTGCTGCTACAGTGGGCGGGATGCAAAAAGTTATGGGAGGACTGGGGGCTCTCAATGAGGGGTCTACAAGCACTTTAACGGAAAGCTGCGGCCACTTTTCAGGGTGAACAGTTTGCACCTTGGTACTCTCCAGCAACAAGCAGGTAAAGTCCACCTAGCTTGCACCCTGGGTACCAGCCTGGGTACTAGGTTCCCACGAGTACTTGAATTTCTGAAAATCTTATTCCAGATAATGTAGGCAAAGTCAAGGAATGTTCAATATAAATGGTTTGTGAGTCTTGTAATTTTAACAGATTATATACACAAGGCTGGGCGGTGGGTATCAGACAATGGTCCCATGAGAAATTTGGGACCTAGAACCTAGAATCTCAGCAATAGCAAATTATATACACAAGGCTCTCAGCCTTGGTACCAGATGGAGTTTTCTCTCAATTCATGGAAGCTCTTCAATAGAAATTTCTCCCCAAGTCCAAGAATGTCAGCAATAACATATTATACACACAATGCTGTCAGGATAGGCTGTGAGTACAAGTCAGCCTTCCCACAGACATTTGGAAAGACTATTTGGAAAAATCAAGAAATGTTCAAGTCACTGAATCATGTAATATCATCAGTATTAGACTACATCCACAAGGGTATCTGCTGGGTAGCAGGTGGCAGTCATGTTTAATGGAATGGAAAAGTAAGAAACCTTAAATGCCTTACATTCATTGAAAAGAAGTCCATTTATATAACAATATACTATGTCGTTATCTGCAAGGATACGTGAATAGGCACTTCAGTGAGTGACAGGACAATGAGGGTTGGCCTACAATGCACACATCTGAGAGATGACCTTGTTGACAGCCTGGTAGAGAGTTGAACTCTACACAATTACTGCTAAAGTGGTCTATGTCAGTGGTCGCGTGTGTGGACCCCCCTTCCTAGATGCTAGAAATGTATTATTACACCATGTCCCTGTAGAATAGGTTGGTACTCTCCTTGGCCATTAGCTTTTTATTCTCCGGCATGCCACCTGGGATGCAATATAAAGACTGGAGACCTTAAATGTCATAGATTGTGTTCCGTGTGTGTGTGTGAGCCGGTCATTACGGCATTTCAGGGTCCAGTTGAGGGCCCTTGTTCTTGCTGCTTGGAGGAGAATCTACATTGCAAAGGTCATGATCAGAGTTACATATTGACTCCTGCTGTGCACTGGGGAGCATGCTCTCTCTCTCTCTCTCTCTCTCTCTCTCTCTCTCTCTCTCACTCACTCACATTCACACACACACACACACGTATAGAGTACACACACAGACAGTACAGTACACACTCCACACTCTAGACAGACTATCCCTCAAACCCAGCATACAGTCACTCATCCCTGGAAGCTCACAGACCATTCAGACAAACAGGAAGAGATCAGGGATGTTACTTCACCTCTGATCAGACTTCACCTGACTTATTTAAAGGTATAGTTTAGAATGAGTCATTATATTCATGTCTTTAACTGTCCTGTGTTGACACTGGTTGGTAAATATAATCCATTTTGGTCTTAAACATTAAAATGCACATGTGGTGATACAAGCCACTTAACAGTCTGACTTACATTGTTATTTACAGATACTGGGCTAAATATACAGTATATAAGTTGACTTGGACTCCCAAGTTTTTATCCTGTTAGATTAAAATAATATTCAATTGTTTTTCAAGCGAACACTTGATCTGGACTTGTTCTGACTTGCGCATTAAATGAAATGGACATGCTATTCTATATAGCCTTGTGACTGACTTTTGACAAGAAAAGTTGACTTTGTTACAAAAAGTTGACTTATCATACAGTACAATATTTACACAGTACAGTACAATATAATATACATTTATATTCCTGTGGAGAAAATAGTTTTGGTCCAAAAAGGAATTTGTACATAAATTGCTTGCATTCCCATGATGCATTGTACATACATGTACAATACTCAATTTGAGAACCATTCTCAAATACATTAGATATCCCCCAGTTATAACGGAAGTGTTAAATCATTGGTGGTCATCCTATTTACCTTAGATAATCATTGCAGCATGGTTGTTTTTGCTATTGCTGTGAAATTATTTGCTAATTAAGTGACGTCTATTGTTAAGGAACCATTTTTAACAAACTGTGAAAAGCGACAAAAACCTGTTAAGTTTCAAATACAAGGAAGGGCTTACCAGTGAATGATGGATTATGCCATTAATGAGTTCAGTAGATTATATAAAAGATTTTTAAAGGTAACTTTAATGGTACCGCAAGGCACTGATATTTCTTATCAGAGTTGTACTCACTTCCATCGTGGAAGAAGTTCTATGCAAGTCAACGGGTTTCTAGTCTGCAAAGCCCAATAAAAGTCAAGATTCATGTCGACATGTCTCTGTACGATCACACTCTTTCCTAATTAGGAAGTAGCCCTGGAATGCTGTCACGACTGACCTTATCAAAGGAAGCCCCACAATATCCTGGAATTACCACACTGTATTAGTGACGCCAGAGCTGCTGCAAATAATTATTCCTTAAGTCTTGCCGCTTTTTCATTACGTTCTGTCAAGAGTTTCTTGCAGGTTTCTCCGTTTGAGATAATTGAATTTTTTGAGTTGAATTGTACTACTGCTGGGAAACACCTCTGTTTTTTTTAAAGGTACAACAAGTGAGGCTTACTCAGCGCCTTGTATTTAGCTCAGTAAATGAAATTGGCTTCCTTTGTAAGTATTGTATGGCTTGATGAGAATATGACAAAATCACAATGATGTATAAATATTTAGGGGTTGATTATGTAGTGGTGCCTTATAAACACACACCAGACCCCTCCATAGAACAGTCATTGTATTATATGCTATAGTGTTATATGTTGTTAAGCAGTCCCTGTTTGTCAGTTGTGGTGTAATCTGCCAGCAAGGATAGGCTTATTTCATCTCAGATAAATTGACCGACTGACTAAAAATGAAGACAATTATGAATGAAGGGTTTATGAATGGTCTGTCCAGAAGGAACTATGCAGGTTCATTAATGGACAGTTCCTAGGTCTGTACTCCCCAATGACATGCGTCATTGTATGCTAATAATACACCATCTAGCACACCTGGCAGGTTGGTAGGCCAGTGTGTGTATGTGCATTGTCACTTGAGTCCCTTGTTCAGTTGTGTGCATGTGTGTGTGTTCGTTTTTGAGCCGACAAGCATGTTTGCAATGTAGAATGTGTATACTCACTACAAACTGAGAAAAATGTGTTTGTGAGGTTATATGTGCACACACAATCCACACACAGTCATCCAGTGTGTTTGTGTGTGTGTGTGTGTGTGTGTGTGTGCAAAAGTCAGCTCCAATACATTTGCAGGAGATAATGGTTCTCGGCTGGCGATGAAAACAGAGGAAGGTAAACACATTATGAAACCATCATTCAACAGCAGGGGAACCTGCACACAGAGGCATAGAATGGATAAGTTGAATTCTGGCTATGCAGAATCCATCTTGCCCACAGTGTTTCCATACACAATGGAACAGTATGATCTCAGAATGTTGAACAGTTGTCAATGAACAAATTATAGAATCGTGCTTATTTATATGACTTCTTTTTGAAACAAGCCTATGTGAGGAACTGCGCTCTGTCCAATAGGGGTTTAACAGAAATAACATATGTATGGCACATGCTTTGTCAATGACATGTCAGCATTTGTGGTTACATGATTCACATCATTTAACATGACATATCCATTATATCTACCCATATTCAGGATTTGTTCATAGTAATTACCCTGTGTATGTCTTCTGGCTGAACCTGGCTTAGCAGAGCCATATCCAATATATACAGGCCTGCTTGCACTATCTATTTAAAGCTGTAGAAGATATGTTTTGATTAGAAGCAAAAATACATCCATTCAGTTTGGCTCTAGTATTGTACGCATACACAATCTGGTGCAATGCTGGGTGGTGCTGTCTGTTTTCCACCCAGACATTTTTATACATTGCTATTGACCATTGATTGATCTTATCAATGAAAGGCTATTGTGACCTTCTAGCTGATTATAGAATGGCCAGTACAGTCGACTGCACAAACCTGCTGTACTGTACAGTATTATATGTTGTAACCCTACCTGCTCCTTACTGTAACCAGTACTTGTCTTGCCAATAAATACATATACTTAATATAACTACTACCAGAACCTAAATACTTTACAAACTGTACACCCCATCTGCTCTGAAAAACACAGTACTATCTTTCTAGCTATTCATTCAATATGCACTACTTAATGGTGGTTAGATCAATCAGTTGGTAGCACAGCAAATACATATTTTCCATGGAGATAAGATTATACTGCTGTTATCTTCTCTTCTATCAATGTAATGCGCTGATCAAAATGCAGAGATTCTCAACCTTCTCGAGCGACAGCTTCTAATAGTGGGGCCATACAGCAGATGTGCATCGCTGTTGTCATTTTAGGAAAAACTTTGCCAACCAGGCTGGCAACAATTGCTTTTGAACTGAGGGATTCCAGACTGGAAAAATCAAACTGGAGCTGACGACATCAGGATGGTATTACAAGGCTAGCTGTGGGCATATCCAGTTGGAACTGTGAGGCAGGCATACACAAACATATTATTTATTATTGCCTTACTTGCTCCTACTGTACAGTAAATATGTACATTTACTGTAGCTCCACCTTCTCCTAAATACCTGCCTACAAATAAAAATAAAGATTGTTTTAACACAAGATATAATATTTCTGGATAATATCATTTATGGTATTTTCTATGGATTTTTTCAATGAACTACCTCCACAAATGACATCCCAGTTACTGTGGTATTTTCCAGAACCACCAGATGGCCTGCCTGGGCTTGCCTGTAACTTACAATTTCTGTCAAATTTATAATTTCATTTGTTTGCATTATTCCTTGTTTCGACTCTAGTTAAATTACAATTTAGTTCAATTGAATTCAATCATAAGGCATAATATAATCTAATTAAATAACATCCTGGAAACTCGAATACTACAATAAAGGAAAACACAGTTTAATACAAATAATGTAAGTTTTTGTTTTGGACTTCTGGTGGTTTTTGCCTCATGTATTCTTAACCAGGTACACGTGGCTACATTGTGTTTATAGTATTCATTTGTGAAAACAGGTGGCATCTCATAACCGTGCATCTCTTAATTACTGTGTCTTAAGTTTACATTTCTGTGTTGTTATTACAATATCTGCAGGCACGTTTTCTCCAACATTCATAACTTGGAGCCAACCAGTATAATTTGTATTAACTTTCCACTTGCTGATGTTTCTTAGAACGTTCTCGGATATGAATTAGCAACCTCCTAGGCATAGCTTAGAGTAATTTCCTGCACAACTCAGGGGGTTGATTTTGACCATGTGTGCTATATTAAACTGTACATTCTTCAAATTGGTCTGTTAATGTTAATTTATACTTGAGAAATTCACTGCAGGGGGAGGGTAGAGATGATGCAAACCTATGAGTGTTTTAGGGGGAGGAGTGGAGAAGAGTGTCAGCCTCTTGGGAGAGGCATGCTCTCTGACAACTGTTTTGTAACACTGTTTTCAACAACAAGGCTGACACAAACTGATAAGTATCCCTTTAAAACCCTTAGATAAATTACATTTCAACTTCAACAAATACTTATACAAATCCAGACCCCTGAAAAAGAACTGTATCTCACCTGAATAAAGAAATGTGCTTGTTGCGGGGAAAATGCCAGAACAAATCACATCTAAAAACAGCAAAGTAATGAAGATGTGGCGAGTTGATATTAAGATAAACTGCAATATCTTAAAATCTATAGGAAGGCATGAGAATAATACATCTCAATTCCAATTTTTAACGTATCTGTTTCTTCCGAGGCTCTCTTTCTTCTGGGCCAGCATATATCTCCAAATTATATTAAAGGTTTGCGACAGGCAGACAGATATTGGAAAAAGTGAATTGTGAAGAATGTTGGCTAGACTTTATAAGGATAGTGTGCAGAGGGAATGCAGATGAGTGTACAGTACCAGTGGTAACTGAACAGAAGAGGTTTTTAACCTTGTGTAACATTGCGGAATAATTAAAGTTACTGTAGTTCTAAAGAAATCTGCATATGTTTAAATTCTGATGATTGCTACTTATTTTTGTGTACCATTTTATGCTATACTTTATAAAAAGCTGTTATAAAAAGCTTGTTGCTAGAGTTTAAAGTTGAACAACACGAACCTTAGGTATGCTGATGTACAGCAGTGACATTATTTAGTTCTATTGTGTATGACAGCTGTTGGTTTTCTTGTCAGACGTGCTTGTGCTCAGATGTCAATAATAAAAGACCTGTGCGTGTGTGTGTGCATCTAGAGGAATATTACTGTAGACACTTTCCGATGGCAGTGTTTAATTAGGATGATGAATCTGCCATCAGTAATAACAAATCTCTGCCTTGAGAAGTTGCTCTCCATGGAAGCATTTTGCAGTATTTAACAACGCTTCTGTTTGGTTTGAACATTTTGAAATAAGTCAACATGCACAGTTCGTATGTGTATGTGTGTGTGCGTGCGTGTGTGTGTGTGTGTGCACGTGCAATGACTTGAGGCATACAAAAATACACCGTTTGCACGGCCCTGAGGGTTTTACATCTATAACACCTCACCGGTATTATTCCTTTTACAGGTACACTCCCTGCTTGCATTATGGCTTCTGTATGGGATTATGTGCAGGGGGAGTTAGCCAACTGTGAGCCTAGGGGCTGTAGGGATAGATGTAGGGAAGAGTACCAGTACCAGATATTCAGCATTCATTGCATTCTCTATACCATTCAAATCCAAACCATGTACTGTAACTGGCTCAGCCACAAAGGAATAATTCTGCACACAAATCAAGGAGTGTGTTTAAAAGGTGTCCGTGTGCAACATGTTCACTCATACTGTCTCCCCTCAATCCTTCTACTGTATGCATATATATCTTTTACACCTCTCTCTCCCCTCCCTCCCTCCCTTTCTCTCTCATCCCCTTTACATCTGACTGTTGGAGCTGAATACCTTTTCCACAGGGAGGGACAGTGGTGCTAGAGTCCATCACTGGCCTAATGGTGATAAATGCCCCTTCATTAGCATGGCCGACACTTCTCCTTAGCCTGCCCACACACCCAACACACACACACACAACACACACACACACACACACACACAACCAACACACACACACACCCAATACACACACACACAACCAACACACACACACACACACACACAACCAACACCAACACACACACACACACACAAAGCCACACCCAACACACACACACACACACACACACACACAAA
>JAODUG010004293.1:0-10678 GCA_027564795.1 Aphredoderus sayanus
CTTTATGTTTGAAGCCTGAAATGTGGCAAAAGGTCGAACAGTTCAAGGGGGCCGAATACTTTCGCAAGGCACTGTACAACTTTATGTCCATTAGAACAGCAAAGATACCCTGTCTTTGTTAAACCAACTAACCAAATAATCACAAATTGTGTTATGTTGGTCCAATAGCTCGCAGTAGCCTAGCCTAGGCTACTCTGCCTCATAATCCTCCTGTTGTGGGTAAGGATTGCTTCAGGCCCCTGTCCTTGTTCCACTGTACCGGCTGTCCCTACACATGATTCTGGGGCTGTGAGAGCACTGCTGCCATGCCGATGAGGTGAACAACCATGAACCCCATTACCATATCCTTAGTCTGAATGACGTGGTGCAATATTAATGCCTTGAAAACACTGTGGAAAATAAAAAAAGGGCTTCTGGTTCAAACTGATATGGTTGCACCACTGTGTCAGAGGCAGTGTTGTCTCCAACAGCTCAACAGCAGCAAAGCTAGCTGTTGCCTTATGTCAGCACACTGTGGAAGAGGGAGCGGGGTGAGCAGTGGCTCGTTGGATTTAAAGCAACAGTCACTGAAAGCAACTGTTTTCAGAAAATTTGTAAAATAGGCATAATACAATTCATTAATAAGTGAATTAATTGGTTGAACTTAAATCTGTATTGGTGGGGATAATAATGTGTGGGCAAGGTGCCAAATTAATGTTATCTATTTATTTACCTTTGACACGAGACTGGGCTCACTTCATCATTAGGAGAGATGTATTTATGCAGATTTGATTTTAATAATGCATTATTTCATTGTACCTTTCCCTTGCAGTAGTTTTAAAAGTATTGCTTTAAAGAAAATATGGACACCCCACCAGGAGTAATGATTGAGTAAAACCTGTTTCTCTACATTCAATGGTTATGCAGGGTCATGTGTGTCTTGTGGGAATGTTTGGGACATTCCTCTAAAATTGAGGAATTTTAAATTCATGGTTACAGGGAATAGCCTAGTGCTTACTATTTTATCCACAGTGTCAAACAAGCAGTCTTTTCTTGGTGATACACTTTATGTTGTTACCGGTAAGGACCTCCAGTCAACTTGTGGTGCTTACTGTTGGAGTCTGGAGATGCTGGAGAAAGACTGTTGATATTCATTCAAAACAAAATCACCTCTCCCTTCAATGCCATAGGGTGTTCCCTCAGAATCTCCACACCCGACATTGCATTGCGAAGGCTAGGATAGTGTTGTGTGCCACTATATTTGTGTTCATAGTTACAGAGCCATGGCTTACAGAGACAAGTAGCTAGTGGACTGAGGAGATGTTGACTGACACAAAATGTATTAGCTTACAATCACTGACTCCACCTTTAATCAATTATTTGTTCACAGCTTCATGTCAGGTTTTTCAGTGTGCTACTGTAGGTATTGTCTCATGAAAGCTGCATTGTTTCACCATGTCCCCATTTCATTTTCTCAAGTGCTGCTATTGTTGACATACAAAAGACAGAGACTGCGCTGTTTTCTTGTTTCTGTAAATAGTTTGTGGCACAAGAGCTGGCTAAAGCCAAAGGTTAGACTTCCATTGTCCTCTCTCCTTGCCATATCACCATGACAACGTATATAGAAATCATGCTCTCTTTGGAAGAAAGCCTGGGTGACACTATACAGTGGCACTTTTGTGGTACATAACAGCAACAGGGTTCATTTAGGCAAGCTGGGCAAGGATGTAAAGATAAAATATAAAATAGACATAGATATAAAAATCATGGTGAACAGGGTGAAATATCGGTCTATGATGTGTCTTCAACCACAGAACTCAGCAAAAAAAAAAAAAAAAAAAAAGCATTTTGCAGAATAGCCAACAAGAATGTCAACAGACAGGGCTATCTCTTCCCATCCACTGTTTAAAATGATTAGTGCAGATTTGGAGTCTGTTGCCTGTATTTTTTACATTTTTATTTATACAATGTATCATGAATCAGCAGTTGTACAAGACAGGAGAGGCCTCTACTGGCCAACAAAGTCCCAACATTACACAATACATTATTGTATGAACTAAAAGTAAAAAAAGCTAACAAAAAAGGCTTAACATGCACAATTCAAGCACAACAGTTTAGGCTTGGACATTTCCATGCACTTCCATGCACACATCTTTTGACATACTGAATCTAACAAGAGAAGTATCTTCCTCTCTGTGTTTAAGAGCATGTGTCCAAATCAGCTCAATAAAACCATCAAAAGCTTCTTACTGTTCCCCAAACAATATAAATCGATGCCATTAAACACATCTAAAAAAAAAGAAGAAAAAAAGCTTAAGTACAGGATCTCTCCAGAGGCCTGGTTGGGTATATATCATGTTTTTTTTACAGTCTCCTGTCAATAAAAAATTCCAAGGATCTTAAATTCTTCATTACATCTCTGAGGTAATGGTCTCCGCATGTATTTTTCCTCTTTCTCACATGCTTTGAAAATCTCAGGTAACTGATACAGTAGATCAATACACAATATTCTTTGAGGAGCCAGCATACCTTTGATGCAATAACTCGTTTCTTCCTATACATGGGAGCTGTCTGAGTTAGCCAGCCAATCAGAAGATTCTGAATGCCTAACCTAAATGCATTTGAAAACAATAGCAGTATGTGAAACTGTCTGACATAATCACTTTGACCAACTGCACCAATGGCCCAGTGACAAATTATGTTCAATCCCAGGCTGAGCTCTGCGAACACTTAAACAATTCTGCAGCGCAAACACTTCTGTAATCAGTTTTATCAATCCCATTTAATGGGATTGATAAAACTTGATTGACAGGGAGCGGCATAACCACGACCTCATCAAGCCGAATCTGCTTTAGTGAGGAGCTGAGCAGAGCCGAACAGAGCCCATGAACTGTAGAGAGAAATGTTTATGACCTATGTCACTATAAAAAAAAAAAAAGAAAAGAGGAAGCATATTAAAACAACGAAGTCGATCATTTTTAAATAAAACTTTTTGATTAATATAAACAACAACAACGACCCCCTTTCCATCTCTTGTACCTTTGGTGAGGCAGAATTAAAGCACAATATTAACATTTTAAAAAGGCTTCTGGTTCAAACCAATATGGTTGCACTGCTCAGAGGCGTTGTCTCCGACAACAGTTGCAAAGCTGTAGCCTACTCATGTCAGCACAATACTTGGAAGAAGGGGCAGGGTGAGCAGTGTCTCATTTGGATTCAAAGCAAAAGTCACTGAAAGCTAGCATGTTTACAATTGGTTTACATTTCTAGACTTAATCTATATTGTATGTCAATCTATGTTGAGATTAAAACATCCCAAAATCAAGTTCAAAATGCAATTCTTAATATCACCAATTAAGTTTTTGAAATCAACTATTTGCATTCTTATGTTATCAACTTTTCATATTCTTGATATTAACATTGGAAATAATGGTCTGGAGAGAGGAGAGTACAGTATCGGATACTCAACAAATTCGTTATTTTTTTGCACAACGCTGTTGGGCAAGTGTTCTTAATTAAATTCCCATTGAGGTCTCATTTTAGCAGCACATTTGGGCCTCCTGTCAAAAGAAGTAAGCTAGCCGTGGCTTATGAAGACCTGTATCGCATTGTTAAATAACTAGGTACTACTGGTGCAAACAAGCAAATGTTGGCCTGGCCATGAGACGTGACACAACATTAATGTACAGACTGGTATTTGTACTGTATATTAGACACATAATAATTGACTACACATGCCATTAAGCATCTGTTTCTACTCATAGATTGTTCCAAAAACATATATTTTATGTTCTTTTAAATTTCCTGCAAACGGATACCTTAGGGACCGGGGTAAAAGTGCAAACCACAAAATGATATCTGGTAAGAACATGTGATAATGCATATTGAGCATATTCTGGAATTTATTGTATACCTTTTTAACTCATGAAGCTAGTTTCGCTGACAAAAATTAAGCCTAAACTTAATGTGTATCTACGAAACCGGACCATGATGTTAAGAACCATTCCAAAATAATTTTTGTCAGTGTGCTAGGGGACTATAGGGTCAGTCTGAATTATATTCTATGGTATTGTTTTTGATCTAAGGCACTATGCTTAAATTTCTTCTTTGAAGCTATCGGCTACCGAGGCTACCGATACCGAGATACTGCTGTCAGACAATACTGCCTCTGACACAGCGGTCCAACTATATCGCTTTGAACCAACCAACGTTTTTGGTTGCTTTGTCTGCAATTGTACCATTTCGATTACTGCTTTTTACATTTTCCCATGTCATCTGATGTTATAATGTTTGTTTTTACCGATGGTTGACAGACACTTATAAGGCTAGTCTTACTAGCTGTTAGCCTGCTAACCACTATATCGACATTTTTATCAAGTTTTAAGCCTTATTTTAATCCGGACTATTTTAATCCAAATGGGCAATTGACTACAGCCTTCAGCCCTCAGATCTTACATTTAAATATTTTTACTGGATTTTTTTGTGCTTCCGCTTTTGCTAGCTAGCTTGTTTGTAACCTGTTGACTTGTAGCCTATTGGCCAAGCAAGCTTGTGCATTCCTACAGACGATTCTAGCGATTTTAACAAACACCCATCATACCTCCATTCACGTCTCCAGTTGCTTCATGTGAGAGCTGTTTAAAGCTGAGCCAAACAGTTGCCGAACTGTTAAAAAAGGGTTTCTTTGCTTTATCAGCTTGGGGAGGAAGGACAGCAAATCCCTTCCACAGTGCAGGTTAAATCTCGAAGCACCTCAGCGGCAGTAGGGCAGACCACCAGCATACCTGGATGACACTATTCCCTGAACAATGCCGGCTCAGCCCCACACTGAAGACCAGTCGGTGCGAATGGGAGCCAGGCCCAAGACTGTGCTCTACCCCAGGACAACCTTCAGCATGGGCGGTGGTCCATCGGGGTAAACATGGAGGTAATTCACCTGCTGGTCCACCTCCAGTACCGGACATCTGCATTTCAAACAGATTCACAGTGCTTGATGAATAGGACTTTCCTGCTCTCTCTGGCTCTATCCAATGCAACCAGGGGGAAAAACAAATTTCATCCTCCGTCTGCACCAACAGGACCAGCTCCAGAGCCACTACCCGTCCCTCTATCCTCCAGATGCCTGCTGTCCTCTCCTTCACACCTTCTCCTTCACTGATGAACAGATTAAAGGCTACATCCACCTGCTCAGTCTCCAGTCGCCAGACACCTCCTCCATCCAGTCAGACCACCTGCCTGCCTGGCACACCTCAGTGGACTCTCAGTCCATGCATCCTCTACCTGGCAGTGGTCAACGCATGTCTGAGCCTACAACTCTCATCATCGGGGACTCCATTGTGAGGCATGTCTCAACGCCTTCCTCTCGCCGTATGTCTGCCAGGATACCGGAGGTACTGGAGGCAACCCCTTGGTGGATACAGTGGTAGCCCATGTGGGCACTAATGATATACGAAAGCAGCAGTCTGAGATTTTAAAACAGGATTTTAACCAGCTCTTTGGCATTTTAAAGAAGGCCAGACTGACCATCTACATTTCCGGACCAGTTCCTTCGCTAGGTCACGGGATAGGACGCTTTTCCAGGCTCCTGAGTCTCAACACATGGCTCTCCAATGTCAGCAGGCAATATGGTGCCATTTTTATTGACAATTTTAATCTTTTATGGGAGCGCCATGACTCTTTTAAACCTGATGGCATTCATCTGAATGCCATAGTATTGAAGCTGCTCTCCTCTACTATTGCCACACCGTCCTGCTCCACATAAACAGAATGAACCTGACCACATGGACTCGTCATCATCCACATGATCACATGATTGACTAGCAGGTACACTATCCACTACTCATCACTGCACCACTAGATCCCCCAGCAATAATGACACCCCCAGCTTTTCTATTATACCATCACAAACAGGAAGTACTTTAAACGACATCATGGTACAAACTATTATAACATCAGACCCCTACACACATATGGTCCCCCGGTGACTCTAAGCATGGCGCTTTTAAATGTCAGATCGCTTTTAAACAAGACTTTTCTTGTTAATAATTTGATTTTAGGTAATAATATTGACTTTGTTTTTAACTGAGACATGGCTTAACACAAATGGTCCAACTACACTAATTGAGGCCTCACACCCAAACTATAATTTTACATACTCCACCAGGAAACACGAGAAGGGTGGGGGTACAGCAACCATCATGTCAAACTCATTTGTTTTTAAGGATACTGCTTTTGAATATCACGCACTGAGTTTTAGCAGCCCTCCAATACTGTGTATGGTAGTTTATAGGCCTCCAAAACGATGTCCTTCTTTTATTTCAGATTTACTTTCAATCATCCACACAAATTTTAACAAAGTTCTTATTTTAGGTGATTTTAACTTGCATTTTGACAATGCCTCTGACTTTTATGCTGTATAATATTTACATTTGTTGCTGTATGAATTTTATCCAGCCAATGCACAATACACAATACACATACAGAACCAATGCACAACAGAGGCCACACTCTGGACCTAGTAATAACCTATGGCTTGTCGGCCCACACTCTGTTGTGGATGTAGGTCTGTCCGATCACTCGTGTCTTTTTTACTGTAAATTATTTTATACAACAAGATAGTCAAGCTCGAACTGTGAGGAAATGCTATCATACTTCTGAAGTGACAACTCATT
The DNA here is from genome assembly GCA_027564795.1 of Aphredoderus sayanus. NCBI lineage: Eukaryota > Metazoa > Chordata > Actinopteri > Percopsiformes > Aphredoderidae > Aphredoderus > Aphredoderus sayanus. The sequence continues at coordinate 6,651 of JAODUG010004293.1, forward strand.
TTATAACTTCTTTTTTGTGATATTCCCTCTGATATTTTACCTTCCTGTATAACACTGTATAACTTTGACCTAGTTGATGCTGACATGCTTGGAAATATTATTACTCAACTGAAACCATCAACTTGTTTTTTAGATCCCATTCCCACTTCTCTTTTTAAAACATGTTATGCCTTTTTTAGTGAATATCTACTGACCATTGTGAAGTATTCTCTTCAGATGGGCGGTTTCCCTACTGCTTTTAAAACTGCCATGGCGAAGCCCCTTTTGAAGAAGAGTAATTTAGATGATACAGTACTCAATAACTACAGACCGGTATCCAATCTGCCATTTTAAAGTAACATTTTAGAGAAAGTTGTTGTAACTACCTGACATTGTCAATTTAAGTTCTAGTTTGGCACCTTGTTGATTTCCAGACCTGGTCCGTTCCTCCCTGATGTAGTGCTGAAGACCGAACTAATTATCTATTGCTAGTGTTTTGCCCATAACGTAATTAGCGGTACACCTTGCAAGAAAGGGAAGACAGCATAGACAGTAGCCTTGTTAATAAGCAGTTCGTGCAAAGGACGAGGATTAGAAGAGCAAGATTTAACCTCTCTAAAATAGTAAGCAGCCTACGAGGTATGTTTGGTTTATATGTGCTGAATTTGTAATTTCTGCATACATAATACTTATTATTCAATTATTATTGAATAAGATACATACTTGTACTTTTCTTTCAACCCAGTTCTCACTGGTTATTCAGTGGAAGAATTAAATCCTGTATTTTAAACAACACATCGTGCCTCTTTTTTATCAATGGAGGGAGCTACAGTGAGAACTCGTCGTTCCGCATGAAAGGAAGATGGCGCCAAAGAGCAGCGATATGTGGATATGACGAGACATTTACACATTGCAGTGCATCTGCCACAACAATACACTTCAGAGCAAGATGCAGTGCCTATGGGGAGGTTCAGGTGCTTTAGCGTGAATAAAGCTGCAAACAAAATACTTTTTGCATAGAGACTGAGACGTGCAGTTCATGCAACCACAGGTGACTGTAGGCATAGTAGTTGATGCTGAAGCTTCCTCAGTAGAGCCACAAAGAAGCCAAAGATTCCGCAAGTTAATGGAAAAGGGCCAAGAATTGCACGATGAGCAAGTAAGAATTGCACACTGTTTCAGTGTGAGCTACGTTGTTTGGCATCTTTTATCGCTAAAGATGCCAAACAATTGCTGAGTGTACAATACTCTATTGACCTGCTGCTTGAACATATCACACGAGGAAACATTGCTTCAAAAGATCTGAATGTTGTCTATGAGGAGTTAAGACACATCGACATTCCTGACACGCTGCAGAGCACACTTGTGAAGCAGTAACAAAGAAGATAATTGAGACTGCAAAGGGTTTTCTAGACACGAGAAAAAGTGAAGGTCTAAGGGAAGAGAAACAAGACGTGAAAGAGACAAATTAAGCCTCAACTCTCACTGCACCAAGTCCTCTGCTCACTCTCAAAGCAACTCAAGAGTCACATCCAGATGTTCAAGCATGCTTTCTGCCAATAGAGAAGACGCTGCTGCTGAAGTTGCTGCTAATGAAGCCACTTTAGAAGTATTGCTAGAGCAAGAACATCACGCTGCAGAACTCGAAGACTCGAAGCTGAAGCCGCTCATTTACGAGCCAAACAAAAGGCTGAAAATGCAGAGGAAAGCTAAACAAGAGGCTGAGAATGCGGATAGACAAAGTGCACTAGAAGCCAAGCGCAGACAACTCTAGAGAGTAGAGACGATTAAACAGCTAAGAGCTGCCAACGCACGACAGCAAGTGTATGATCATAGTGAATGCTCAGACCAAGAAGTAAATGAGTCACTCTATCAACGCTCTATCTCCTTAAAGGTTAAAGAAGAAGTCAAGCACAAAGGTGAGCCGTATCAGCACAACTCTCCACTGCAAGCTGCGACACATCTTAGACAAGAAGACAGTACAGCAGCTCTTGTTAGAGCGTTAACAGAATCCATCAATGCAAGTCGTCTTCCTGTACCTGAACCTATAATATTTAATGGCAACCCACTCAGATTTAATGACTGGAAGGTTTCCTTTCAGACACTCATCAATAGGAAAAAACATACCTGCTGAAGAAAAAGTACATTATCTGCGAAGGTATGTGGGTGGACCTGCCAAAAAGGCCATAGAGAGCTACCTCCTGCTAGGCACAGAGTCAGCCTATCGTGCAGCTTGCACTATCCTAGAAGAGAGAGACGACAATGCATTCCTCATCACCATGGCCTTCAGAGACAATACAAGATAAGCTCAAAGGGCAGTGTGGAACTTGAAGAACTTGTTGACTTCCTTCGCAGCTGTGAGGCTGCCATGTCTCAAATAAGAGATCTTGAAGTACTAAATGACACCAATGAGAACCAGAAAATACTTGCTAAACTTCCAGACTGGCTGACCTCAAGATGGAATAGGAAGGTCAGAATTGGACGAACAAAGTCACACGTTCCCAAGCTTCAGCCAGTTTGTCAAGTTTTTTACATGAGAAGCCAAAATCGCTTGTAACCCTCTGTTGGAATATAATAATCTATAATTATCATAACTTGTTAAATTGCTTAACAATAGTAATCTGCTTTGTATCAATAGGCCAGACAAAAAGGCAAGCTATTTGGAGTTGAGAAATACTGAGAGGCAGTAGTGTTCTGAGGGAGTTGAAGTGTGGAGTCAGATAAGAAGCACAAGGTCAAATGATGCCTGCGTCGTTTGTTCTTTTAATGAGCCGCTTTCCCAGGACAGGCAGAGAAGAAAGCTGGTGACGTTGCAGACCAAGGCTCATCCTCTCAGAAATGGCAACTCCACCTTTAATGTTTGTCTATATTAGAGTGGGCCAGGGTGTGGTCAGTGTGTTCAGACTTCTTGAACTGACGAATAAGCTTTTATTGGTCAGGGACAAGAAACTGAGGCCCAGAGCTCTGACTTGTATTGTTGTATCTCTTATTAAGCTGATATGTTAACCTGAAGAAGCTGTTTCCTCCTAATTCAAACTCCATCAAAGAACACACAGAAATTAGGACCAGAATTACCCTGCAATTTCCTTTACCTCTCTCCATGCTTTAAACCCAAGTGAGAAGATGAAGGTTTCAAGAAACAGAGGTACTGAAGCCAAGGTACTGGCAACCAACTCAGATGAGAAATCTGACTCTACAATCTGTGCCTTCTGTGATAAGGCAGGTCACAGCCTACACAAGTGTTTTGCCTACACAAGTGTTTTGCACTGCATGGATGAGACCCTCTCTGAGCGAGTCAAATTCATTAAGGAGAAGAATTTGTGCTTTGGCTGTCTGAAGTTTGGCCATCGATCAACTGACTGTAAGAGCAGAAGGTTCCGCGTTATGTGTGAGAAACGACATCCGACTTGTCCACGATAATTGCACCAAGGAAGAACAGATGTTGACAAGGTCTGACATATCAAAGAATAGTATTAAGTCAAGGGAAAAAAAGATGGAACGTCCTCAAGAAATGGCAGTAAGTGAGGCAACATCATATAGAGTTGTTCAGAATGTCAAGGACACTCATACAGCCACAATCATTCCTGTGTGGGTGTCAACCACAAATGAGTCAGATTCTGAAGTTCTTGTGTATGCCCTCCTCGATACGCAGAGTGACACAACCTTTATCCTTGAAGAAACGGCAAAGGTTCTTCTCCACACGAAGAGTGAATAAGTTAAATGTAAATGGACTGCATTTATATAGCGCTTTTCTAACCTACTGGCCACTCAAAGCACTGTACATTATTGCCTCACATTCACACACCGATGGCGGTGCAAGCCATGCAAGGTGCACCTAACCATTGGGAGCAATTGGGGTTAGACATCTTGCTCAAGGATGTTTGTAGGTAACCCAGCAACTCCGGGGCTTGAACCCACAACTTTCCGGCTGGGAGTCAAACACCCAGACCACTGGGCCATCCTACACCCTACATTAATCTAGTGTCTATGATCAAAAAGAACATGAAGTGACCCCCAAATAGTGAGGCCAGGCATTAAAGTGCCCCATG
>JAODUG010004295.1:4915-18038 GCA_027564795.1 Aphredoderus sayanus
GTCTATTTGTGCAGTACTTTATACTTCGTACTGGTTAAGTTGTATGTGTTTTTTATGTAGCGCTCAAAACAATACAAATGCATGAAATTTGATGCTACAGTATAAGGTGCTAACCGAGACACCACCATTCAAGTTAATCTCAACAGTTTATCTCCTTTATTTAAGAGAGTCTAAGAGTCAACAATAAACCCTACGTGAGTGATTTTCTAGGTGGCAGCTGGAGTCTAGCAGTATTAGCATTCAATAACTACTATTACCTGACATGATTTCAGAACTTCACTTCATGTTTTGCCTTTTAATCAGTGATAAAAGCATCTGTTACAGAGGTCTTCTATCTGTACTTTCCCTGCAAGGCTTGATTTTCTTGTGTTGATAGACACGGTTAATTCGGAATGATTTGTACGCTCTTAACCCTCCCGCTGTCCTATAGGTAGAATTTACCCGGTGCACTTTTGTGCAAGTAGCAGGCACCAACCACAACATATGACATATGTCGGACATATGACGTTCCGCATTTGGCTCCCTCTGTTGGTAAAGCATTATACATACATACATACATACATACATACATACATCCATCATTTGGAAAATCATCTTTACCAGACGTCTGTCATCAAGTAGGCCGTTACATTTAGTCATGATCTGCCGTTGCCTAGGTTATACCACGTACTTTATCACACCACCAGTCAGACAACCTGAACCTAATAGAGATAGCAGTAGAGATTATAAACAGTTTTTATACTGCTTTATAGTGCCTCTCTAAACTCCAGCTCACTGTTGGCAGAAAGCGGGTGTGGCTATAGGCATGCTGGGTACGACCTAGAAGCGCTGTAGTGGAGGAGTAGAGAGGAGTGCCAGCCACAGCAGCATCCGTGCGTGGGAAGGGTTTGTGTTCGGCATTGGAAACCAAAATAACACTTATTGTAACACCACTTCCTGTACAACCAGACAGGGACCCTCTGGCTCAAATGGAGGAGTATACCTTTAAGGCACATATAGTGGAGAGACACATACACAATCACACAACATACACATGCGAACGTTCCTCCCTGAGGATGTGCTAGCGGCAGCGGCCTGGTTTGGAAGGCTTACAGCTGGCTTGGCCCACTGTGGGGAATTCTCTGCTTTCCATAAACCTCCTTGTAAAGACTGACTGGAATTGGGCAGGATAGAACACTCATTTCCATTCTGTTGTATCAACTGATACAAAAGTATCCTCACTGTCCTCACCTCCACGGCCAGTCAGATTCCCCAGAAAGCTTGTTTCATGTGAGAATGTACATTTTCCATTTTTTGTATTCACATTTTTTTATTTTGATTTGATGATTTATGTATTATTTGTGTGTATATCTCGTTTTGTAAGACAAACAAGAGAAAAACATATCAATGTGTTTAAAAAGTATTCATTTGACATTTCTTTGATCAAACTATTATTCCTCTATTTCTAGTTACTGTGATCTGGATTGGTACAATACATGTGCTTCCTGATGATCTCTGCATACTTAGTTCCAGATTTGTATATAGTTCGGGTTCGCTCTTCTTGGCTGAAATCCACATGAAACAATCCAAAACGAACACTGTAGCCATCTGCCCATTCAAAGTTATCCAGGAGTGACCACGCAAAATAGCCCCGTACATTGACCCCATCTTCTCCAATAGCTAGAGAAAAGGCACAGAACAGTTGGGCTAATTCATATTTTAAAAATGACATGGTTCAGTGTGCAAATGTAACATGGTGTTACAGCCATCATATCAATTTATCAAATTTAGCATACGGTTTCCTTAAGAATAATAAAGAGCCTCGTTTATTTTCAAAATTCAGTGTTGCATAGAAAATAATTACACTGACATGCACTGAACTAAGACTGTATACTGTTTGTAATTGATTGAGAATGCACATTTTGACCTTTTCTGTAGCATGAAAAATGTGGCACCATTTATTTAGCCAAAAGTATGGTCATGTAAATGAGACCATTTGGAAAAAACTTGATACCTTATAAAGTCAGGAACATTATGGTGATTTAGGCCTGTTTTTATTACAACTAACTGTAAAGGCTATTTAAATGAATTTATGAGTCAGGGTAGCAATAGGAAAAATCCCAAGGAGGCCAGAGTATTTTTACCATATAGTGTTTGGTGTTACCTTGTCCATGGCAAATTATTTTTGAATTGTAAAACAATTTTGAATAATGAATAATGTGTTAACCCATAGTTTTACTTGTTTGTTACAAGTCCTATTTCACAATAAATGTACCGTGTGTCTATACCTTTAGCTACTTCAAGGATGGTGTCCTGGTAAAAGTCACAGCGCTGGACGTCCTCAAGCTGCACCGGGCCAACTTGAGAGAAGCCGTTCTCCGTAATATAGACCGCAGGGTTGTTAAAAGTGTCCTGCAAAGTCACAGCGCAGATGTTATTGTGTCATGTCATATGTGACTGTCGCCCAGCTGCACCTAATGGTCTGGTTGGGAAACAAGTAACAGATTATTTAATTCATGTTTGTTGCATTATTATTATTATTATTATTATTATTATTATTATTATTATTATTATTATTATTATTATTATTATTATTATATGATGCTTTGTGTTTCTGGAAGTGATGAAGTAAGACCATGGCAAGCCATATGAAATCAAACACATTTATGTCCATTTTATTTTCATTTTGATGGCCAAGGTTATCGTAGTTATTTACCTTGATGTACTTGAGGAGCTTTCTCAGGCCATTGGGTACAACAGCTAACCAGGAGACCCCACACAATGGCCAGGCCTGGTCCAGTACACCCTCTACCTTCTGGTCACTCTTCATAGACATCTCACAGCCTCCTCTATGCACCACTTTGCGTGACGTATAGTAGTTCAGAGCAAAGAAGTCGGCCGTGCCAAAAATAGCGGGTTCATCTTGGCTGAAACTGGGCAGTCTAGAGCCGCCATTGTAGCCCAGCTTCCTGCTTTGGGCGTCAACCGCAGACCGCATTACTTCCGGGTAATCTCCCGTAACAAATATAGGCCAGGCGAACCAGCCCAGGCTGAATGCGAGGTAACGTTCCGTGGCCACGCAGTGTTCAGTGCTAGCCGGGTCTAATGGCTCAGCCCAGTCGCTGTTGAGTGCCAGGGACACAGCACCTCTTTGCTGTGACCTATATAATGAGTTGTAACTATGCCAGGCCATTGCGTGAGCACGTAGCATGTTGTGACCCACCAGGTAGGCCGCAGTCCCCGGCTCTTTGAGCCCGGGAGCGTGAATGCCGTCTTCATGGCCCAGTTTAGCGCATATGTGTGGCTCGTTGATGGTGAGCCACAGCTTGACGCGGTCCCCAAATGTTTGGAAGCAAAACTGGGCATAGCTGTCGAAGACGGCTGCAATTGCTGGTGATTTCCAGCCTCCCTGGTCTTGAAGAGTTTGAGGCAAATCGAAATGGTAAAGGGTCACCATTGGTGACACATTAGAGGCCAGCAAATCATCAATGACCTTGTTGTAGTATTGCACACCTGTTGAGGGACAAGGTAAATGTTCTTAGTATGGGCAAACAAATGTAAAATAGTTTGCAGGTTTGTTTCTACAATAATACTATTGATACAATGTAGAGATGTTTTCTGCATACACAAAATAAAGAAAATCCTTAACCTCTTGCTGGTTTTCACCATACAACTCTGGCACGTTTTCTCATGGTGCTATTAAATACCTTGGTGATTGACATTCTGCGTGGTCCCATCCGGAAGAAGGCGGGCCCAGGAGACTGACAGACGATAGTGAGTCAGTCCAAGCTGTTTGATACACTTTAAGTCCTTCTCCCACATTTCATAGCTGTTACAGGCGATGTCGCCATTCTGGTCCCTGAAAACTCGCCCTTTCTCAGAATGACAGAATGCATCCCAGATACTTGGCCCCTTATTGTGTGCATCCCAGCCACCTAAACAAATATATAAGGCATTTCCGTAAAGAAAAATCTAAATTAAATACTTAATTATTTTAGCATATCAATGGACACGTGTTTCACCTCGTATGTCAGAGGGCGGCAGTATTGTTGTAAACATGTAACCAATGTAAAACAGTATGGAACACTTGGCGGTGTTTCAACTATTGGTTAGGCCTACCGAAAGAAAAACAATTCTGGATGTGTTTACATACCTTCTATTTGATAAGCAGAAGTACCTGCTCCCCATGCGAAATCACGTGGAAACATGTTGGAAGAACCCAAACAAATGGCTATATTAGACCAATTCAGCAGTTAGGCTAAAGACGTTGTTGCCTCGCTAAACTATATGTAAAGTGAAATGGTCCTCAAGTTGAGAATCTTAACACTCCCATATCTCACGCACACAGATCCAAAGTATCACCACCGAGTAAAGGTTAATACATCAGGAGAAGCGCCAATCATTTGCTAAAAGTTCGCGCATGTCAGTTACGCAATGCGCAATTATGTTTTATGTTTTTTGATTTTATTTTATGTGAATGTGTGTGAACTCCCATCGAAAATCAAATACAATTGTATATAATTGTTTCAGTGACATTTATTTTTATCTGAGTAGTCTCCTACAAAAGCACAATTTCTTTATTTACTTTGATCTGTAAAATGTGCTTTCCACGAAAGGTAGGTTATTAAACTAAATAATAAATAATAGTGTATGGGTTTGAACTGCTACGGTAAATTGTAGACAATAAAAGAATGGGAAGTAAACGCATATTCTAAGATAGACAGTATAGCTCCACGGCTCTGTCTGCAGACAATCCCTTCAAGTGGAGCCCACAAAGAATCTGAAAAATATAGTAGCCGAATGGAGGTAAAATCGTACCCCTAGGCACTAGGTCGCAAACTGCGACTAGCGTCAACAGTGGTTTTCAACATTGGCCTACAAGTCACTCTGCCGGCGGATAAAAACGAGTAGATGCGTTTTAAGTTATGCTGTAGCATCAATTATGGCCACGGAATTAGGCTTTATGTTCCTGATGTTTGTCAATATAGTTCAGCATGCGTCGCCTTCTAGAAACATATTAACATTTTATACAGACACATACAGAAACAAATACATATATTCTAATAATTTATGTAAATAATAACATATTAGTTGAACCGAACGTTGTGTTTGCGCTATATCGTTTGGAGTGCGTGACGTCACGAGTCGAAATGCAACATGGAGCCCGGGGCAAGAGCACGGAAGAGGAGTTCTCAATGGACAGAAGACTGGCTGTGAATACTTTACGGGAGAGAGACCGTAACTTTTCATATTAATGATCGAGGAATCTATCGTTGATTCTACATTGTGGATTTATAGGCTACTTATTATGCACTTTGTTGCCTCTAGCAATTTCTTTTATTTATTTTTTTGGTAAACTGGGAAAACGCTTCCCAGGGAAATGTTGAGGCTTTGCAATGACTTGGAGTGGATCCCTTTCCTTGTGTTTGCGCCGCTGGAATAAAATGATGCTTCGGAGAAGACTTGTGAAAAAGTTTGGAAAGCTCGATCAGGTTTCCTGAAGTTACAGTGACTGCGACCGTCTCCACTGTAAAAGCAGGCAACACGCTCACTTGAATTCGTGATATGGCCAACAAAATATTTATCTGTTCGAATAGTTAGTGTTTTTTTCTCTTCCCCCAAACAAGCTAATACCACTGCGGGATAGTATTTTTACCCCCGGCAAGGAAATGAAGAGCTACTCAACGACGGAATGGATTTATACGTGTACCGTGCTGCAAACAAAGGAGAGCACCTATGTCGGTTTAGATTCGGCGGAATAAAGCGAATCCTTTGCAGTAAATGGATGAACAATGTTTACATGAACCGAGTGATGTTTGCAACATGCCAAATGCTATATTTTTGTCTTTAAGCGGATCTTTTGAACCCGGTTTACCACTGTAAACACTTAATCAGCCGTCCTACTTAATATTAATGTATTCTTGTTGTTAACGCTGCTGCAGTGATTTGTAGACATTTGAAAATGAAGGGGGGTGTGTTGCGGTTGTTTCTGATTGTATTACTGAGTGGCGGCGGCTTGACGGCATCATCTGATTGTAAATCATATGATGAACGTTCAAAGAGCGCTGGGAAAAGCCTGACTCCGGCGACCACGGCAGACAGGAAAGTGGTTTGCAGCAATATGGAACTCCATCAGGTGTTACCTCCAGACTCCTTCCCCAACAGAACAGTAACTTTGTAAGTAAACCCAATCCCTTGCGCTGCGTGTGATACAACTTTTTCCTCCCACAGATAGCCTACCCTATACTACTGTTCTCCTCTACCTGTGGAATCAGGTTTTCTCACTCACACACAAGCTTTCAGTATAGGCCTTTGCTCTGACTTCTACACCATCTGACTGAGACTTCTCCCCACACGGGCATATAGACTTCCCAAAACTGCAGAGTTCACCAGACTGTATTTAAGTATGTTCATTGTCACTCGTTTCACTCCCATCGCAGCTGCACTCTATAAGTGTAAATGTAAAGCCTATGTAACTGTAGCTGTCTGTCTTTCTTTAGTCTGTCTAGCTGCACAGAAGAATGTGTGAGCCTAGATCATATGGTTCATTGGCATTTGAATACACCAGTCAGTTGATGGTGATGTTTATCGAGTTATATTTACATTGTAAAATTGTGTAGTTTGATACCATTACAGCCAATTTATGAAAATGTAGAAGCTTGACCACCAATTAAACCATTCCTTTCCTCACACACACTCTCCGTTATGGGTAAAGTAGGTTTCTGGTTTAATTAACCAATAATCTAGTTTCTAGTTTCTTTGACATGGCTGGTTTGGTGATGTTATGATGAAATGTTTAGATTCTCTTTCAAGACACTAACTTTAGAGTGTGTGTGTGTGGGGAGACACTTAAAGCATTACATTTAGAATCACTAAAATGCTATGTTTTGGAGTGCTCAAAACCCCCACGATAAAAATGTTAAGACACAACACAAAATAATAATTTAAATGTGTTGGTCTCTTGCAAATGGTCCTTGCTGGTAATTAGCCAAGTTTTAAAATAATGTCAAAATTTGTCAGTAAATTAAGGTGTCTTATGAGTTTGAAACCGGCATAAATTGTGATTGCATTATATCTGACAACCCCAGGACATGCCCCATGGACATAAAGTGACATGACATAGACCTTCGTATAGCAGAAATTGACATTGACATTATAGTAAGACAGAATAGTAGTGATGAAGGACTGGGTTCAGGCCGATTGTAATTTGTACAATTTAAATCTTTCTTATGTCTGGACTTGCGTCTGGTAGTTTCCCCTCATTAAGAAGTTAAAATACAAGTCCTAAAACATACATTTTTGGAAGGCTGCCTTTTCTTTTCGATACAATGTTGTTCAATCTTGTCATTTAAGAAAGTGACTGAAAAGGCCAGTAAACTAAATGTAAGCCAAGCTAAGCTAAGTCTTTCAACGTTACTTGTGTATCCTAATTCTGTAAGCCTTAGCTGAGCTGAACTGAACTGTCGGTGACTGGTTGGAGGCCTAGCAATGTTCATCTTAGCATTGAGCCTAATCGCTGCTATTCAGGAAGAGCCTTCACACAAGAAAGACTTAATTAGATAGCCCAGACATGCAATGTGCTATAGGCTTATTATTTGGAATTCCTACCCATTCAGTTGTCTTCCCTTTGGGTGTTTTGGACCATTGTGTGACAGTATAGTTTCAGGGGTGTTAATTTATGGGCTGTACAATTGTATGGTCCTCCCTTTTTATGTGCAGTAGGTCCAGGGTCTCATTTTATGACTCTCTCGCTGTCCTGCGGTGGGTAGACGATGGCCACAACTGTAATCACTGCAATTCTGTGGACTTTCCCTGTACCTGGAAGCACAATACTTTTTCTCCCTGTTTGAGCATTGTACAATTTACTTTTCTGGAGACTTTGGTAACACGGCTTAGATTTTGATTATAGACCTATTTGATGCACCTCTTTTTCTACCTACACATTCTTGTTATCTACTTTACAAGCTCTGCGTTTGCCAGAGTAAACCAGTCAATTTTAAAACAAGAATAAACAATGCAGTTTTGATAAATTAGTATTTTTGGAACATGTTAGGTTTAATGTTTCTTACTGTCTAAATTTGCTTTCCAATTAGTAAATGACCTGCTAAATGTATTTCTAAATGACGGGAAATTAGTTGGGCTAACCCTGGTGTAGAAAATATGCAGTTGCCCAGTGCAGCACAGTTTAGGCTATTGAATGACTCTCTGTATAGAAAGGATGAGGGATAAATTCCTTGCATTTGTGCTCTCCAAATGATACCACATGCCAAAGTAATCTGAGAGGAAATGACACAACCGTGTTTATAGCTGCCTGTCGTCCCATGTCAGTATAGGACCCTTGCTAAAATACAAGGTCTTGAAAAGTGTGCAGTGCACCTTTTGACCCACAGTGGGGAAAGTATCAATTGCTTGCACACAGTTGGGTGTATATGTGCAGACGTTTAGTCATGTGGTATCTGTTCATCATGGGTTGACAGCTGTGTAGTCATGAACTGAAGCCCGTTATGTGTAGGTTAAGCCTGCTGTTCCCAGTTTTTTTGTCACCCAGCTCATATTTCTTTCCAGGTTGTGTTTAGTGTAATCAGGGACCCATCTTAGAAGCACCTGGAGTAGACCCAGTAGCTGAACGCACCTGGCTGTTACCCTGCGCATTGTAGCATGGGATTAATGTCAGGAGATGGTGAAGGCTTCTTCCACATCTACAGGAAATCCTGGCTGAGTTTGATGGCACATCAGAGTGCAGTAAACTGTCATGGTTCACAGCTGCAGCAGAGACTACAAGTTAGGGCCAGGTATGCATCTGTTTTCCTTGACTTTAGGCCTACTACTTATGTTTTTGTTTTCCAGTGGTGAAAATGGAAGCAAAAAAAACCCCTGTGAAATGGCAATATCTTCACTTCTGGTTTAAACTGACAGATTAGAAGAAAGTGCTGCCCAGGGATTCTTAGCCTAGCTAAAACCAACATGATATTGCAAACTCCACTGCTACGATTTGCTTAGCAAATGTCAGCTGCAAACAGTTTGTCAGCCAAATGTTGCAAATGGATGTCCATTACATATTTAGCAGGTGAATTTGACTGTGAATTTCAAACACCGGCGCTAGCAGACAATTGGATCATAATCACCCATATGGAACAAGAACAATGGGGATTTTATTTTAAACAAAAATGTGATTTTCAAGATTTTATCACATTATGGAAATAGTTTAGTAAAGTAGCCCATATTTAAATGTTTTTTTCTTTGCAATCTTACAAGTAACTAATAATGTGGTCCTACACACAGCATCCTAAATTAAATCACTGCCTGACAAGAACGGATATGGTGCTTTTGAAAATGTGAACAATCTCAAAACTAAGTTTCTGTCCTTTTGTATGTGTTGTTCATCAGCTTTTTGTTTATCTGCCCTGACATAATACATTTAGGTTAGCGTGCTTAGCGCCTTATGTGTTTGTGCATGATAGATCTAGTTACCTAGGTGTCTGCCCATGTCTGGAGTTTTATAAAGGCATTGTTTTCTTTAGTGCCTTTCAGGCAGACCCTGTGGTTGCAGCAATGTTCCTGTGTTTTCCTTTGCTGCTCTCCTATGTTTGCAGAGGGAAAATCAAAATCCCAAAGGCAATGCCCTGACAGCTATATGTTCAGAAATATATAGCCGCACAGCCTTCAGTTGTGCAGACCTATTGAGCTTTGTGTTTGCCAGGTTGTACCCAGTCTTCACATTTAATCGCAGACGGGCTGTTTTGTCCTGTCCGGAATGTCTGCTCACTAAGACAACAAGCCTTAGCCTACGTGTGTAGTAATGGTTTCTCTTCGTTTACTGCTAATCTTCTATTGTTAGAGTGCTATGGTGGTTTCACTGAGTATCGGTTTTCCATTCAGCCCGTGGAAGCTATCATGCGCTCTGCACCTCCTTGTATCTTACTGGAAGTGGAAAGGAGATATTGTTAGCCTCATGACTGTAGCTGAGTGACATCGCTCAGAGAGCTATGAGAAGTGTCCACTTTAGCATGCCTTAACATGAACAGAAGTGAATTCTGTATAGGGCTAGACATTTCCTTTCCCCCATGATGTTGATTGCTTTGTTGGTTAGGTTTACAGTGTTTTTATAACACCAAGCCATGGTTGGTTAGTACTGTGCTTTTAGATGAAACTTCTTGAGAATCTGTGCAGTGAGAAATTTGGTTCACAGCATAGTGTGACATGAAATATGAATCTTAGAAACAATATCTGAGCCTTTGAGGCCTATATGCTCTTTATAAATGCAAACAGTTGTGGGGATGGGGAAATTATAAAGATGGTATAAATACTTTAAAGTCAGTACCTCTGTAAGGTCCACTCCCTTTTGCCACCTGAGAGAGAACCCCACTTTTCCATTTGCTGTACTGTACAAACCCAGCAAGTCACTTGAACAGGGGTTTATGAGCTCCACTGCAGTCTGTTACTTACTTGAAACCCGCATGAAGGGTCACAGCTCTTGCTATTGGGAGTTCTTTGTCTAATAGTCTCCCGAGGATAAAGCAAGTGTTGAGAGAATAACAGTTGGCTTTGTCCTTAAAATACTATATGCCTGTGAGGGGGTTGTGTAGTGGACAGCCATTTCTTTAGCCCTTTTCTGGTTAATGTAGTGTTTCTAACTGGAAACCTACACATCAAAAGTTAGTTTTATTGTTTTATTAAGAATCTTAATAAAACAAAGGTCTTGGTTTAACACTGTATTTTGGTAATACATTATTTAAAGCTAAGGGAAACATACCAGTATTGTGTTGTTGTTATTCCTTTAGAAATACGGAAATCTTATCCTATTGTCACTGTAGACTCAGCTTGAGATACTTACATTTGCTAGCTACTTATTTAAAGCAGAAAGTCTTGTTTCAGAGAGAACATCTTCATCAGAACACATTTATGTGATTTTTCGGGGGATCCTACTGGTTGGAGCTCAAACAGGCCTTTTCTATGCATCAAGATAAGGGTGACTCCCCTCCTCTACAGTTGCAGGCATAGCCCAGAGGAATTCAACAGACCTTTTACAGTGTGTGAGCGAGGGCCAACGACAGCCGTCATGGAAGCCAGATATGTCTTTCTGCTACATCCTCGGGCGAAATGCCTCTTTACTGTCAATATTTGTAGTACAACTAGAGTACATGCATGGGGTTTTCTTGGTGGAATTTGTGCTCTCACAGACTGCATGTGCATTTGTTTGAGATCCTCTGATAGGCTTATGCACACACTGGAGAGCAGTAGCGACTTTACAAAACATGGCTAAACAACCAGGCTTACAAATGACTTCAGAAATGTAATGGATATTTGTTGTAGTGTTCTGGCGTGACACAGAAGGCTTCATTTAGAAACTCTGCTGAAATACCAAGAATGTCTACTCTACAAACATTTTAGGTTTACTTCTTGCTCACTGATGCACTTTGCCTTTTGATCAAGATTCGCCCTGTTTGTTTGGATGCTTAATCTACTTGCTGTGTGCCATCTGAAAAGCTAATTATAGCACTAGTTAGCTATGTTCTCTTATAAACATAAGAGGCCTTGACCGAAGTTGAACCATTGCTGAAAGCATTGCCGCAAAACAACAGCAATGCCATGGTTATTTACAAAGACGCTGCATTATAAACTTGGTTGGGAGACCAAATAGAATGGGGGGGCAAGAGAAGGGCTCATAGCTCTCAGGAGAATCTTCTTACAGATTTCTTTTAATGGTCAGCAGCACCACATTTACTAATGTGTAGCCTATAACTAATTGGTTGTATACTTTTTGAGCTGGAATAATTCCCAAGAGTTGATGTTTATTTTCACATCAGTGTTTGTTTCAACTTCATCAGCTGTGTAAACACATTTATCGTTTTGTTTTTCCCAGTGTGTGTGTGTGTGTGTGTATACGCATCTAGGCATTTGTAGTAAGTCTAATTAGCTTTTTGTTTTGAAACAGTTTCAACAAATTCTTGGAAAAATAAGGCAAGACATCTTTCTTTCATACAATAAGCTATCACCGATAGACCCAGAGCTTCACTACTGAACCAATTATTCCTCAGTGCAAAATGGTCTCTCCTTGGGAGGGCCAGCCTCTCTTGCGATATCATCACTCAATGTGAGTCCAGGCACTGATCGATATTGCAGTACCTCACCATGTTCAAAACTCACATCTGGGAGAAGAACGAGCTCGAGCCTGCCCACCACTGTGGAAGCCTTGAAACAGAAGAACCGTTAACCCGGGGAGTTGGGAGCCAAACGGCAAGCCTCAATGAAGCTGCACTGCCCAGCCCTGTCATAAAACAACTCCTCAACACCCTATAATGACTTCAGTCTGGCCTGGGATTGTGGGTGCCGCTAGCATGTATGTTCACCCACCGCATCCCCTCCCCGCTTGCCAAAGCTCTATGCTGACCGCACAGTCCTGCTTTGGTTTCTCCTGGGAGCTAACATGCTAACCGCTGATTTAGCAAGTCTCTTGGGAACATTAATGACACAGGAACTGGGTTGTGTGCAACATATTCTGTGTTTAATAGAATAAATCAACCAACTAAGGGACATCGATTCTGTGGCAGAAATTATGGGTTGTTTTCCCCACCTGCTGCGACGTTTGAATGTAATTTTCAGTGAGTGAACACACCTCTAAAAAGCCAGTGTGCTACTTTTATACCAGATACAAAAGATTGGCCTTCCAGTAATGAGGTCGCTCACGTTTTCTTGAATAAGTGACTTCATGTGGCGGTTGAAAAACAACCTGCCATGTCTCTGATGACTCATTACCCCTCCGGATCATGTTATGATACATTAACCCCTCAAACCAAAGGGACTTTTATGGAAAGATCCAGCTTTAGCTCATCTTGGCTACTTGTTAAAGTGCTGAAATGTTAGGCTAGTGATTAAACCCTATGAAAGAAATGGTGAGCTAAAGATTTTGCCTCTGCTCTCCTACTGGCAGCAGGGTACATTCTGTTTCTGGAAACTATGAATGGCTTGTCTGAAGTGGGACAAATATTGAGACTGTTGGCCTAGGTAGCAATATTGTGTTGCATAAGGAGCCGTCACTCTGTGTCTTTATGTAGAAAGAACCATGTTGTTTCAAACCCCCCCTTCCCGAAAATGAAATAAGCTACACTCATTCCCTAGCTGACACCTTGTTGAGCGCTGATGG
>JAODUG010004295.1:18138-30304 GCA_027564795.1 Aphredoderus sayanus
AAACTATATGTTTTGATGAGAACTACTATTTTATAGTATGTTGTATTATCGGCAGCTTTTGGTGACTTTGCATTTACCTGTTATAATTTCTCTCCACAGAATTCTGAGCAATAACAAGATTAAAGAACTTAGAAATGGATCCTTCATGGGCTTGTCTACATTGGAGAGACTGTAAGTATCACAAGTTCTATGGTTATTACCTGCAAAGCATTTATATGACCAATAATAAAACTGCCATGATTCTCTAGCAGTGGTTCAACTTCTCAACCTTTTGTGACCCATAGCTGCTGAAAACACAGAAGAGGGTTTGAAGAAAGTGTTTTTTAATCTTCAAATATCATGTGCCTCCTAGAAAGCACCCTGCTGCCCATTGGTTATAAACCTATACTCTAAAGTAGAGTGCAACTGAAACAACTAGTATGAATCTTGTGTGATGTATAATGACTCCCTCAATCTAGAGGATATAATCTGTCTTATTGTTAATGTTGTTTTTAGCATTCCATGAGGATTTGCCGGGAAACATTTACTACGGAACATCGTAATGTCGATGTCAGGCAGCTAGCCCTATACTTCATGCTGCACTTACAGTGCATTAGCAGAGCCTATCTATCACTCACTACAAGTGTGTGGTGGGCCAGGGGGGTTTGGGGGATCTTTTGTGCAACACACACTGGCTTCATGCCAGTGGAGTATCCAGGTCATAGGATAATATAAGCAGACATCATTCTGCCCAGCACTCAGCCTAGGTTAAGAATACTGTATCATGGAAGAGCGGAAGGCAATGAGAACTGTGTTGGAAACGCCTATTTATAGACTCAGCCTCCAGGATTGGCAGTTGTGTACCTTGTCAGATGCTGTCAACATACCAATGCATGGGTACTTTTGGATGTGACCCATGTTGTTGACAAGAAGAAGACACAGCGATAGTCCATCCAGTTAATTCTTATTTAATAGGCTGTATGTTGGCGTATTTAAAGTTATGTTGCTGTTGTTTAGGTTGAAGGTAAACATTTGACTTGGAACTATTCCCAGGGGGAAAGGAAGTAGTGTGTGTGTGTGGGGAGGGGGTTGCCCATAGTGTAGAAGATGGTGAAGAGATACTGGGGTGGTTGTGTATGTTCTGCTCTGTCGACATTTGGACAGCTTGCCTTAACCGAGCAGGAGAAATACTCCCCGCCGTGGAGCAGAGCGCTTCGAACTTAGGGGTTTGGAATCTCATCGCCCATGTTTCCCTTATGAGATTCCAAGGAAATGGCTTCGGGCCTACGCGTACAAGCCCTTGGTGATTTATCACTCCGGAATAGCTTCATGTAGATAAAATAACCAGACCATTAATGGCCTAACTTTTACACAAGGCTACAAAAACACATGACTGCAATGATTTGGAATTCTAGGGGCATATTTTTTCCTGTAGTATTTCCAGGTCCAGAAGCCTGTGGGAGAATATAAGTAGTGTGTGTTTTGTTTTTTTCTTCACCACACCTACCCAATCTGGTGCTGGTTGTAAATATAGGCAATTCATTTAGCTGCATAATTGTTCAATATATATTATTTTTCAAATGTATGTGTAATCATTTTAATATTTTATGGTCTGTGACCACCATAACCCCAAGCAATTTGCACAAATGAGTACTAAATATTCAAATGTTTTGTAGGATGTTTTCTATCATTTCCATATTGCCAGAATATTAATACTAACAATTTCTAAACGCGAAGTAGCTCCGGCTCACTGGTGTTTGTTATTTGGTGTGTATTATTGGTGTCCTCCAGTTGACTCCAATGTTAATGTGACACGCATCTGCCTCCAGATTGTTTATGTACTTGTAGGGGAGTCCTTTTTGGGCTTTTGAATTGGGTCAGATGTTATTTTCCAGAGTTAAAACCCTTGAAGCCAAACAGGAGGCTGTGCACTGAATCCACAAGTGTAAAGGCGCTTTGATCTTTCTACACCAAGGAAGCCTTTGAGGCTGTGCTTCGCCTGCGAATGGCCAGTCGATTTGGGGGTGTAGTGCAGCCTCCGTTTCCAGTCGGGTCTCCCTCCGAAAGTGCCTCCCTTTGTGCCTGCCCCCTCAACAGCCACCTCTCGCCCCCCCAGCCCTTGCTTGCTTTGTCATTGTAATGAGGCCAAGCCAAGGGCCGGAGGTGTCGACGATACGATTCTCACACATACACACATACGCACAATGCCAGCTCAGCCGCATACTCGAGCTTCTCCCCCTCTTTGCTGTTTCCTTGCCCCCTGCCATCCTTTTATCAAGCCTGTACTCTCAAATGGGAGGGGGGGTGGGGGCGTGTGCTGCCTGTATGCAGCAGGGTGGGGGAAGTTATTCTGACTGTTCTTACTCCATAGTCAACAAAAGACAGAGGACCTCTTAGCTCATTTGGAATGGCTGTGTGCAGTCGCGAACATCGAGTCAGCAGCTGTCCGTGAGCAGGGGGAGAATCGATTAGCCCGATCCGGACCTCTGCGTGAAATCACCGAGTTAACTGTGGCGGTCGCTGTGCTTTGTCAAGGGCCAAAGGTGTCCCCGCGTGGGAATAAGCCCCGCAGAATACCCCATTACCGCTCCCATCGCGATGCACAGTAACTTTGAACTGAAAGTAGACGATGGTCACGTGATGACGAGGCTTCCCCACATCCAGAGAGTGGGATGCTTGTTTTGAAGAAAGCCAGGCAAATGGTTTTTATTGGTTTGTGCTGTTGGTGGAAATGTTATTCTAGATACAGGTGAATGTAATGCGTTTTAAGATGCAGATATGTAGGTTTACTGCTGTACGCAACTTTTGTTGTTTTCTAATGTTTACACAATTAATACGCCTGCCAATTTCTTGTTTGTGACTGAGATTCTTTAGGAAGGAAATCTGAAACTGCTGAAATTCTACGATTAACAGGCTTTTAGATGAAACAAGTCAACATGGCACGTTGTGCTTTGAACAATGAACTTGATAATTATTGGTAGGCTATGCTAATATTTAACAGAAGCAAGAAACACTAACATCATAAATGTACAGCTATTGTGTTATACACCATAGAGAAACACAACTTTTATATATAGAAAAACACATTTATTCTTAAAGTTAAGGAGCAGTTTTTGTTGTAAATCATCATAT
Source organism: Aphredoderus sayanus (assembly GCA_027564795.1). Classification (NCBI taxonomy): domain Eukaryota; kingdom Metazoa; phylum Chordata; class Actinopteri; order Percopsiformes; family Aphredoderidae; genus Aphredoderus; species Aphredoderus sayanus. The sequence goes on from JAODUG010004295.1 coordinate 21,250, forward strand.
AATTAGCATACAGTAGCATGTAAGTAAAAAAAACCTTAACATAAATAATCAATACCAGTGAGTTCAGTCTTGTGACAAAACTAGAACCCTTCTTATGTTAAAAATAATAATGCTGGAGAAAAAAAACATCTTGGACATTTAGTGAGCGTGTGTTCATTATCTTAAATTCCAATTACACTAAATAGCTTTCATATGTGATTGCATGGAAATGGCTAGAGCAGAGAAACCTGGCTTTGCTTTATAGTCTGAGCAAAATGACTTCAGGAACAAGTTCACTTAGCAAACTTAACTGGTAATATAACTGGTAATATCCATTTAAGCACATCAGCCAAACTTGGAATGTTCCTACACAGTCTTATAAGGTGCCAGGTCGTTTGTGGTAAGGTTTTTATTTGGCATGGACAAGTCCTCGCTGAAGCAGCCAGGACTTTCTAACGTACAGTATGTACAAGTTGATCCACAAGCCATTCTGAAACAGGAGGATTAGGTTTATTACCAAATTTCCCAAATCATTCCTGGCAATTTTAATGGCTATAATATTCCAATGTTCCCGTTGGATCATTTTAAATTGGAGGTTAGCCTGAAGAACATTTTTTGGTTTCTTTCATGATGTTTATTATAATTGACGACATTGATGGATGATCTGACAGTTTTCCACTTTGGCCTATGCTTGTGAACCAGAGATAAAGATCACATTTATCTTTTGTGTGAGAGGAAATAATTGAGAAAGACCTAAAAAGGTGTGTGAGACATGGTGTATATAACTACCTCTGTCAGAAAGGTGAAGCTTTTTAGTTTGAGTGAAAATGCAAGATGGCTAAATGGAAAATGGAGGAAAAAACAATAGAATACGTGTAGGTTTGAACCCTGTTGTCGGAAGCCTGGTAGACCATGGGAAGAAAGACAGACAGTGGAAACAAATGTAAATAAATATATACATTTTAGTATGTGGAAACTGTTGACCAGTGCAGATATGTGGCTATAATGTGATTGTCAGTTGCATTTTGTGTCTTTGCGATGTGGTTCCTATGCAAAAATACAGTCATCACTTTTTTTGTTTATAACCACTGTCCAGTCACGATGAGTAGATGTTGTCTAAGTGGTGATTGACTGTTACAGATCATTTCCATTTCTACAGTAATAATAAATTCACAAATACAGTCATCAGTCTATTGTGATATTCTACTGTCCAGACATTCATAAATCATAAAGATTATGTATTGCTTTCTGGTTTGATTGTCTTCGTGTAACCATACGCAGTGCATTGTTGTCAGTAGTATTTACACATTCTGCAAACTTCTTAAATGTAAGGATGTTCCCCATGGCCATTTTTTAAAGATACAAGTAACTCGGTGTAATCCTGTCTCAAGATGGTGCCGCTATATTATGGCTGGTTTGGCCTTATGAGGTGTCTGAAGAGCTTAGTTTGACTGGCTCTGGCTTTGTTCTAACTTCCAACCTGCCACTTTTCAGGGTGGGACTTGCTAATAGAGGGATTGGCTTTGGTGTTGAAGCATTGATGTTTCGATGCTTTCTGGTACCATTCTGGCCAAGGTACTACGCATACTGATCAAGGCACAGCTATGGGACAGATATGTGTGAGCCAAGGCCACCCTTGAATGAATGCTTGGCTGATCTTTCACGTGGCTGAATTTTCCATGCATTTATTTTATGCAATATTTTCCCTCCAATCTGAGAAAAAAGGCCAACATGTTATATTCATCTTTCACGTTTGCACCGACAATTTGTATTGTAAGTTCTTTTTTGCTTTATTTGGCAGTACAATTAAGTGACAGTTCATTTACAGCAAAGATAGATCTTTGGGACACTCTTCCTGCACTCCGAAAACACTTTTCCTTGCAGGATATAAATCCTGACGTAGTGTCGCTCATGTCAAAAGCTGCATCGAGCAGAATGGTTTTTACCACCTGTATTCGTAGACTGATCATGCCGACCTGTCCGTCTCCCAGAATCCTCCCTTCAGAAGGCACCTTGACATCAAACGATAGTTCTCCAGGGCCTTTGTACAACCTCTATACTGTAATGAGTGAGTGTGCCTGTGCAGGTGAGCGCTGCAGGTATTCTGTGACCACAAGTCTTTGAACCTTCATAGAGAGGGAAGGGTGCCAGGCGCCTGTGTGTGTGTGGTGGGATGGGGGTAGGAGAGGAGAGAGGTGATTGATGATTTTTGAGTGTTATTGGGGGGGGGCTTCTTGTGCCTTCCAACAGGTGCCTCCATGGTGGTCTCTTGAGATATGACTGGAATGTGTAGAAAAGTGTTTCTTTTTCCAAAAGAGAACATGGCTTTCCAACAATCCAGGATCCTGACTGAATCTACATTAGTATTTGCGTAAAACATATTTTATTTACATTTTATTTTTGAATCAATTTATAAAGCATTTGTAAATGTTTGTATTTGTTTTCCACAGGGATCTGCGGAGCAATTTGATCAGTCTAATCGAACCGGGAGCTTTCCTGGGGTTGCCAGCACTCAAAAGACTGTGAGTAACTGTTGCCTTTGTGTCTTAACGTAAATGGCGATCTCAATTCATACCTCTATGAGAACGATTCTGCTGGACACCAACTGCATCAAGACAAGCGCACCTACATCTGTCGACCAATGACAATACGCCATAACACCACGTGATGCAGAGCAGCAGGAAGCAATGAGAGCATGGTTGTGTTATGAAAGTGACCAGCGAGTGACAGGTTGTGGTTGTGGCTGATCACGATCATTTTAATGCCATTAATATTATTTTGTTGTCAGTGCAGGTTATTATTACACCGGTATTGCAGGTTAGGCAATTATAAGCTACAGTAAGAAGGACTATGCCGTCTTTTTGCACCTTGATCAGCTGGGATACCGTTTTGTTTTAATGTTCATCATCTTGTTGCCACATTTACTTTATTGATACTGATGATTCATTTTATTCCAGAAACAAATACACTGCCTTTTCCATTAGCCTATAGCTTCCACCAGTGGTACTGTAGCTAGTATTTGTTTGAAGTTATTAGTCTGCGGGCAGAAACTGTTTTATTCTGTTGCTGTGAGGGCTGTCTGTCGGGCTGTGACTTGGTATTCTCCAGGGTAAGCCTTAAAGTGCTGCAGTTATGGTGGTTTAGTGGGCACATAAATACAACAATCTGATAAGCTTAGGCCATTGCTCATAGAATATTTGCATTAAATGATAAAACATGCTCCTTGAAGGGTTTTTCTAGAGCGGCCTGTGACTTGTACGCTGTGCAAGGGGTCTACAGGGTATGCAGTGTCTATAAGGTATGTGGGCAGTTGCTACAGCAGTCTCTACACCCGCTGCTACGCTGTCTCAACACTCCACTGGTCTTCTGCCAGACGCCGCTCTCCAGGACTATCCACTTTCACACACGCACGGAAAGGAGACATGCTGGTTTTTAGACTGTATACCTTTTAGTTGGGCAGGATGGCAATGGCCTTCGAATTGTATAGCTGTGTATGCGTGTGTTAGCATACAGTCGGAGTGTGTGAAAGAACACAGCGTAACGTGGAGTCATCCAAAAGTACCCAGTCACTGCCATTATAAACTGGCGCTTGGCCGGAGCGTGTGTGCAGAGTAGGGGGAGAGAGATGGGCGGGAAGGCCCTCCGGTCTCTGGCTCAAACGCTAACCTCATTGCTTATTCAGACATCTCGCATGTTAAAGTTCAGACACGACGCTCATGGGAGCTCTCACACATGACGCCGGGGAAAGCTCCCCTCCATATTATCGGCACGGGTTGATCCGCAGACTTGAAGCGATCTGCGCTCTGTATTTTCCAGGGCACTATTTTGGTCTGGCCTGAGGCAGGTCCAGGGTTCCCTCCGGTGCATGGCTTGTGGCGCGTGTGTTTAGGTGTTTGAACTAGGACAAGGACCTGACTGGTGTAAATATCCTCTGCAGTGGATCGCAGGCTTTTTGACCCGTAGACCCCCAAGAACTGCTTTACTGCTTGCAATAGCAAGTTACTATAAACAATTTCATGTAGCATATGCTTGTATTAGCTATACAATGCAGTGACATAACTCGACCTGCTGCCGTCCCCCCCACTCTCCCCATCTTTGTTTCTGTCACTATGCAGCTCTCCTCCAGCTCTTCAACTCCTTCCATATGTCTGCCTGTGTGTACACCCTGCCTGGTTACATTTCTGTTCATTTCTAGACACGCTGTTTGAAGGTGCCAAGACGAAGCGGTCTTGTCAAAGAGGAGTAACATGGTGTACTGTAGGGTGGGGTTGTGTGTGTGCGTTTGGGGGTGGAAACATTCAGCAGCCCAGCGTGATTAACTGAAACACTAACCTTATTTCCACCACATTATGGTTAACTTCCAAATCAAACTCAGTCAAGTTTATTCCCTTCTTAAAGCTAGCAGGCTGACTGATTTCAGCAGCGTTAGCTGTGGGTTCAGAGGTAGACAGACAGGACCTGGTGGTTCTTCTTGTCTGAAATTCATTAGTTTAGTTTGCTGACGCTTGCAGCCTCCAGGGCAAAACATGTCTATAGAACTTAACCTGCTGGGGCCTCTGTTTACACGCACAGCGTTGCAGACGCATACAAATGCGTGTATCTGCCTGCGTTAACACAAAGACACACATGCTGGGCTCACCTCCCTTCATTGTCCGTCCCGTTAACAGCCATCTGCGCCTCGTATTATTCACGCAAACCTCTGAGCATGTTTGCAGCATGCCTGTGGACCACGGACTGTTTAGTTCAAACTTTGCCAAATACCACCAGTCGCTCCCAGCCATGAAGCACGTCAAATGGTTCGTGTGACTTTGGACTGTTGGCTAAGCATAAATGAGTGGATTTGATGTGTTGATATTCCCATTGTCTTCACATTGAGGAGTTTAAACAGAATTGCATGCAAGTAATCTTCCCGATGACGAGCAATAAATCCTCAACCAGCATGAACCCAGGTGATTAAGCAGAGAATATGCATCCCCGGAGCGAAGGAAATACCCCTACCCTCCACCCCCCAAACTGATACTATTATCCTTCTCGTGACACACAATGCTAGCAGGACTTGGCAGGTCTGCAAAAGGCGGCTTTCTTTTCCTTTTGAAGCAGAACTAATAACCTTGCACAGTAAATTCCCCAGCTGCCACCTTAAGGAGCAACAACAGTAATTAAACAAAAGCTCGAATGTTAGCGTACGCCTCTCAGCCTCCTTGCAGGTATCACTTTTTGTCAGAATTACATTCCCCCGGCATGCCAGGATACGGCTTATCTTCTGGGTTTCAGCGGGCTAGGCCTTTTTCATTTTCTTTTTAAACACGGTTCTTATTTCTTCACTTGACATGTCATTTAATTCTGTTTTTGTTCTTGTTTTCTTTTTTTTTCTTTTTTTAACCTTTTTTTTCTTTTCTTTTTTTAGTTTACATTTTGTACTGTGTGTGGATTATGCTTAACCCTTTGCCTTTACCGTAGTATTGGTTGCTTGCACGTTAGTGTTTAGAAGTCAAGCTTATTCTGTAGGTGTAGTTTAGGTTTCTAGTTTAAGTGCCAAACATTCTCATTGCTTCACATTCAGCGAGAAACACATCCTTTGCATGTATGGTGCAATTTTGAACATTCAGCTCATTTTTCTCTTATGATTTATTCAGGCCTAACTGTCAAGAGAACTGTCTGTTCAAGTGCTGACAGCAATGTCTATTAGAGGAATGTTTGCTAATGTAGACTCATAGCTCTGCCTTTGAATTACTGCACTGAATGTCTGTCCTTACTATAACTCATTGAAGCAGGATCTGGCTTTTTCCATGTTGGATTTGAAATGGTCTGCAATGGCTTACAAAGACGAATTCTGGAACTTCCAGAAATTCCAGAGAATTCCAGACGGTTCCCTCTCACATACTCCAGAGAGATCACGTTAGGTCCCGTCTAGATGAGAAACGTACACTTTTGACACACTTGACATTAATCATAGGTGATTAATCCACTCCAAGAGTGTTCCTGTCCTTTTTTGATGTGAGGTTTCCCCACCCTGAGGCAAACACAGACCATTTGAAATTGCCTTGAAATGTTGTAGACAACAGTGAATGTTGTGTCCTTGCCCTGACCTGTCTCTGTCAACTCCTGGCTTTTGGTGTTGCAAAGCCTGTCTGGCTTAATCTCACTGTGTACACACATTTCCTGAAATCTATCCGTTTGCCCTCGCGATAACATCTTCTGGTTGTAAAATGCTCACAGGCCCAATGCAGCTTACTAATTGATGGCTGTTGTATGAATCATGGCGGCCATGGGGCGCTGTATTCCACGTGTAGAACCTGACCATAAATGCTGTTTTTGTTTTTATTTATTTCTTTATAGCGACTTGTCCAACAACCGCATAGGCTGCCTCAACGTTGACATCTTCAAGGGTCTCACCAATCTCGTCAGGCTGTAAGTTTACAATACTTTTTTATTTGTTTTTAGCGTTTTATTATTTACCGTTCTTGACAAAATATGGCATTCGTAAGCTTTAATTATTTTCAAAAAGAAAATATTTAGATATACGGTACTGTGCGTGATATTGCTGTTTTGTTTATAAAATATGGACTATATCTGTGTTTTTTTTGTTTTAGGAACCTTTCAGGTAACATGTTTTCCTCGTTGGCTCAGGGGACGTTTGACAGCTTGGTATCTCTGAAAGCATTGTAAGTATACACGAAAGTCTTTTTTTTTACAGTGTAATTGTCCATGATGGCATCATTCCTAGGTCAGTCTTTGAGTACTTTAAGAGTATTCTTTGCCTTCGTTCTGTTTCCACCCAGGGAGTTCCAGACTCCCTTCTTACTGTGCGACTGCAACCTGCTGTGGCTGCTGCACTGGAGCAAAGAGAGCAATGTCGGGGTGAAGAACACAAAGTGCTCGTACCCTCGCTCCCTGCAGGACCAGCTCATCACCGCGGTCAAGCCGGAGCTCCTCACCTGTGGTACGGACACACACACACCTGGCCCGTCCACCACTTGCAAAGCAGAATATCTTTAAAACAGGTTTAGGATTAAAGCAGTACTATACCACTGTCATTAGTAACAGCAGCTTGTGTGGCCTCCCCTGGTCGTGAGATGTAACTGCACCACGTATGTTTTTGAAAGCCCTTATGTTTGTGTGTTTTGTTTTTTCTCTTTGACCACAAATGTAGATTTTAGCTGAGTTACCTACTTATTTATTTGTATTTATTTATATGCCAGCAAGACAGAAATCTTAGTCCATTACCTTAGTAACTGTGTTTGACACATGCTCACAGAGTCTTTTCTGAATTTGTTTCTGACCAGTTGCACACATTTTATTTTTATTTTTTATTTATTATTTTTCTCAGCCAATCCTATGGGTTCTCACTCTGTTAGATTTAATTGGGATATGGAAGAACCAATTTCAGTACGATTAGCCATTTGTTTAACTAGAAAATGTAAAGAAATACTTGCTCATAATATTCTGGTGGAACCAAAGCAACAGTTCAACATATCATACGATTAAAATAAAACTAATATGATAGGATATGGATAACCATGGCACTGTTTGTCACAGTGGTAAACCATCCCTTGTAATTGTTCTCCCCTGTGAATCGACAGTGGCATGTGCTTGGGGACAAGGGGCGATATGACAGAGGCGATAAGCGTGCATCGTACTGGCCAGTGCTGCCTTTGTTTGCCGGCCCATGTCTTATCAGCAGCATGCTTGTCACAGAGGTTATGAAATATGTGGCACATCTGCAGCTCGGGTCGTGAGACATGAATGATAAACGGTATTATTTTCCCAACCCACAGGCACTGTTGTTCTTTCCCCCCTTCCCTACACATTCCATATTTACCATGGGCAGTAAAAGTAAGGCACTGTCTCTGCTCAAATTCCTCCCATGATCTAATTGACTTTTGCTATGCTAGAAGCTCTTCAGAGGGCCTGACCAATTATCACATGGCAACAATGGCTGACTGTGGCAATCAGCCAGACACGCTAGTGTGTAAGGTCTAGTAGCTTTACGGTACATAATACATACACGGTTCTTCGCAGACCATAGATAGGCTTTTCCCATTGGCATAAGCATGCATACGTGGGCCGAAATACCTTTTCAGTATGAAGACTTTGAGTGTGCGTTTGTGTGTTCCACACCCCGGTCAACCCCCACGTGCCTCTCCTGCCTCTGCCCAGACGCGCCACTAGAGCTGCCCTCCTTTCAGCTGACGCCGTCCCAGCGCCAGGTGGTCTTCCAGGGAGACAGCCTGCCCTTCCAGTGCCAGGCCTCGTTCGTGGCAGAGGACATGCAGGTGCTGTGGTACCAGGACGGCCGCATGGTGGAGCCCAATGCCGCCCAGGGCATCTCCATCCAGAAGAGCATGGTGCAGAACTGCTCCCTTATTGCCAGGTATGGAGGTGTTTGTGTGTGTGTGTGTGTGTTTGTTTTTTTTACAGTGGGCATGCCCTGTTTTCAGTTTGATTCTAAGAACTGACGCAAAAACAAGGAAAACAAAACCGTGTGTGTGGTTTTGATTCCTCTTGTTTTTGGACATGCACATTGTTTCAATGCTTAATGAACTTCTGTCATTCCTTGACGTCTGTATAGAACCGCTAACCCTTTGCTCATGTGGCCTAACATCTGAGATGATAATGTTACTCATCCCCTGTTCTTGGCCAGTGCTTTGACCATCTCCAACATCCAGCCTGGCTCCACGGGCAACTGGGAGTGTCGGGTTCGTACCAGCAGGGGCAACACCACCAGGACGGTGCACATTGTTGTGCTGGAGAGCTCTGCCAAGTACTGCACCCCGGAGCGCGTCTCCAACAACAAGGGAGAGTTCAGGTTAGCAAACTTTTTTGTTTTTTTAAAGCTTGTGATGTTCTTAATAATATCGTATTTGGCCGCCCGCGGCGGCGTATGATTTTTTATTTTTTAATTGGCATTGCTGGGTGTATTCTTTATTTTTTCTTTATTTATGTATTTGTGTTGTTTTTTGTGCCTTTTTAACCCTCCTGTTGTCCTTGGGTTTCAAACACACCTTGGTGTGCCAGCAGTGCACATCATATGTGTGTGTAAGCTGTAGAATTAGGTTTAGCGCCTTCTATCTGC
>JAODUG010004296.1:0-10677 GCA_027564795.1 Aphredoderus sayanus
ATAATGTACAGCGCTTTGAGTGGCCGGTAGGCTAGAAAAGCGCTATATAAATGCAGTCCATTTACATTTACATTTGTTTATCTTGTGACAGTGGTACAGTACATTTTGCAGTCGCAAGATAATAAACATATTCCAATGCAAAACCAAAACGCAATCTACGTGATCTGTGCAGACATTTTCAAATTTATTTGGGGGCATGCCGCAGCTATTTGACAATCCCATGGGATAGAAAAGTGTGTCGCAAATTTCTTCTGACTTTCCTTCTGCTATGCAGTGCTTAAATCTGCAATAGACATGTTAATTCAACAGGTCATTCATCCTCCACCCACTATGCAATGTGAGATCAATGTTTTGCCGTTCATGTATAGGGGTAGGGCGTCCCAATTCCGTTTGGGATGGAAGGCTAGGGCGAACTGCTAGGGCTATATAGCCCTTCAAACTAAGTGTTTTCCGAGGCACACTCCAAACGGAGCGTTTTGAGATTTCCCACAATGCTTTGCGACTACCGGCATAATGGTTGCTCAACCAACTAAATAACACACAATTGTGTTATTTTCTCAGTTTTTAAAGTTAAAACAATTACGAAAATCATTGTATTGTCTTATTTTAGTGTAATTTCAAGGGATTATGGCAGTTTTTCATCAAAAAGAGTAAAAACAAAATCGCTAGTATTAAAGCCTACTGTACACTGATGTGCCGGTAGCAGCCAGTAGCTATCTTACTAGTTTAAACTACTGTTTAAATCGTACATTGTAATTGTAGATCGATTTAGCTGATTCGTGTAAGGCAATGCTGCATTTGGGCATATTTTGATTAGATTGATGCGTCAATGTGAAGTTGTGAACGTACAGTACCGTACCAGTAGCCTACCTATTATAGTATTACCGTTACAGTACTGGTAATCATCATCATCATATGGCGTTCTGTCATATTCATATACAGTAACCTTAGTACATTTCTCAGATTTGTGGCAGAAAACCGCAAAAAGATGCCTAAAGCCCCCTCAAGAGAGATTGACACAGCTGACAATGGCATTATGGAAACGTAAAAGCCGGTACTACAAACTGCAGCGTCTGGTTACGCAATTAACTACTGATGACGTTCAACGTGTTATCCCATTTTCTAGGGGATGATTTCACCCCTTGCCCCTTAACTGTGTTTCAAGGGGTAAGGGTACAAAATAGAAATGGGATTGGGCCTTAGTGTAGGCAAAAACAAAAGCTGTAAATCGTTAGTGTTAGCTCTGAGCACTGTAGCATCCATTTAAATCTCCAGAAACATGATGGGCTATTAGCTATTAGCATGAGAACAAAAGGGAGTCAGTTGGTGTTGACTTCGTCGTCTTAATTAACTTAATTCATGGGGGCCAGGTGACCTAAAAGTCTAAATTTAAACCTAGTGTATGGATGTGTCCTGATTAAATAACAAAGACAATGATCGGATTTCTAGTATTATAAACACATCCAAAAGTTTATAATAGCTTTGCACTGTATGGCGTCCGTTTTGTCATATTTGTTTTGTAAACAAATATTAAAAGTTGTTTTTCTTGTTTTATATTGAAAAACAAATGACGTATTCTCCGGCCTTGTTTGACCCTGCCAAAATCTTTTCACACAAAAGGTCTGTTAATTTGGCACATTTAGCTGCCTCTTTTACCAACTTTTATTTTCCTCTTAATACTTATTTTCTCAGCCCCACCGATTTCTTTCTCCACCTTCTTTTCTCAATTTTCACTGTGTTTCTCTTGACATACAAGTCTGACAGAAAGTAAGCTCCTTCGAGCTTCTCCGAGAAAATCATACTTCAGTTAACATGAGGTTCAGTCCATGTTGGGAAGGGCCGCTTGCATCTCACCTCAATATTAAAATGATTAGTTATTAGTTTGGCTCGGTCTGGCTTTCTTATAGCGCCGCATTGCCGTGACACAGACAGCTTTCAGCTGCAGCTGGCTGTCCCGATCGCGGGTCATAAAGACAGAAACTGATACGACCACCGGCCGTTTTAACCCTAATAAAAGCATAACACGTCTGCATTCCGCTGCTTGAATGTTTATTTTAGTCGCTTAGCAACCTCCCTCCCTGCAATGCGGGCTGCCGGCTGCAAGCCAAAAAATCAAAATATGCTTGGAGCAGTCTGCTGCTCACTTCGGTGAGCACAGCGTGCATAGCGTGCTGTCTGAAAGGGCGACTTAGCAGATGGGTTCCGACATTGTATTCAGTGTATCACATACAAGCCCCACTAAAGTTTAACACATTTCTGAGTTGATGCAGCTATTTGTTTGTCCAATATTAGTAATTCAGCAAGAAGAGGGGAGGTCGTTCCTACATTACCATAGCTACAGTACGTCCATGAGGGATACTTTTAGCCTATATCTTACTGACACAATGAATTAAGTCTATCTCATAGTTGAGCACAGATTTTAATCCATTAATTTTGAGGAATTTAAATGAAAGCTTCTTGTAAAAAAAAAAAGAAGCTAACCACAGGGTTAACATGGATGATTTTCAAAGAAAATGTGGATAACAGTTAGCATATTGTATGAACATTTGACCACAAGATACCGCCGTGTTAATATGAATAGAAATTAATTATTTTAGGTGAGTGAAAGCATACTGTAGGCTATCCTCTGATCAGAGCAGATAAGAGCTGACCACACCATGGTCTGCGGTGCGTTGATGACGTGACTAGCTTGAGCAAAAGACTCAAGCAAACCATTCTAAGTTTTGCTTTAGTCATGCTATTTGTTAGTAAATGGCAATCTGGGAGTAGTGTAGAACATAAGCATAGACATACACATGTTCACTGTGCTAAAAATGTATTAAATGTAAAATATTTCCTTATGAACAAAAAGTAACCTACAGAGCTTTGAACCTGCGATCTCGGAGTGATGAGCACCGCAGCAGTGTCCGTTACAAATGAGGTAACCAACTGCGTAGATTAAATTCTACTATTTTACTATCAACCCTGACATAACTACATAGCATACTGTCGGTTTACTCATAATGCTTGATGAATAACTTATTATAAAAGGTGTACTTTCTAAAAGACTAATTTACATTTTGAAAGGATAATAAATCTTCCAAATCCTACAATTAAACTATCAAACGCTTTAAAAATTAATAAAATTACAAATCTGAATGTAAATTACATCCTAATGGCTACACTGTCACGAACAGTCTTATGTATTGCGTTCTTGCAGATAGAGCAAGTGGCACCAGACCGTCTACAGTACATCCCACATACAGCAAATTAGAAAACTTGATCTCTGGTGCCTTCTACTGGCCTTCTCATGTATTCGCGAAGTGAAACGATGTAAGACTTAATATTTTAAATGAAGGTCCTTTCTGGCTTTCTGGCCGACTACCAGCTGAGGACGCCAACCGCAAAACGTCATACGTCCATGTAGTGGTTGGCGCCCTCTACTGGCATAAATATATAGTGCACTTTGTCATTTTGACACATAGGACAGCGGGAGGGTTAAAGTCGTCCTGTGGACGTGCCTAAAGGGATGCCTTTCTGCACCAGAAAAGCATGGGAAGCCAAGACACCAACTGGAAATCTATCAGTAATTTTAAAGCACAAATATGTACACCCTGGAAGAGTGTAGTGCGTAAGCTGTCAGAATCCAGGGTCTTCTTCAGAAAGAGGCCGCTGATCATGACCAATGAATGCCATTATCTTGGGTGATGTTTCTTTCGACTTTTTGTTGCTGCTATAGGGTTCCTGCTGTTTTAACTGTTAACTGAGTGACTGAGTTGGTTTAAGCTTTGATTTTGTGCTAGCGTGAGTTTCATACTCGCCGTATTCTTTGTGACTAATTCTTAACCCTTGTAATGTACTCAAAAATATAGTATTTAGCCACACGGCGGCGCCATCTGATTGTGTATGATTTGTGTTTTTCAATCGTCATTGCTGAGTGTATTTATTTCTTTATTAATTATTTCTTTATGTATTTGTGTTGTTTTATGTGCCTTTTAACCATCCTGTTGTCCTCGTGTTTCAAACACACACCATGTTGTGTCAGCAGGCCACATCGTGTGTGTAAGCTGTAGAATTAGGTTTAGCACCTTCTATCTGCAACAAAGAGCTAGTGATTTGGGTCATTCTGACCCGGAGTACATTACAAGGGTTAAATGTCTACAGTTTGTGGTATTAAAATGTCATTGTTACGTTCCACCACAAGGGATTTTTGCTTCACACACAATTTTTGGTACCCTTCCGTTTAAGAATGAAAAAACCCACAATGGTTAATAAAATAACTTGAATAAATACAAATTTACTGAAAATGAAGTGATGAAAATCATAATAATAAAGTGACCTGCACAAAAATGATGGTACCCATATAAAGGATTGAAAATAATTTTACCATAGGGACATGTTAAAATAAGGTGTGTCCTGTAATTAGGATCACAGGTGTCTTCAAACTTGCAACCAGTCAGTCTGCCTATTTAAAGGGTGAAAAGTCATCACTGTGCTGTTTGTTATGGTGTGTACTACACTGAACATGGACCACAGAAAGTTATGGAAGTATATATCAGTCACTGTTTGAGCCAAAGTGGACATAATGGAACATGATCGAGGAGGACAACACTGTTGAAAGCAAAATGCATATTGACAAGCCACAAAGTTGTCTGTGTTTCTGGGAGAATGTCCAAATTGGGTGAGACAAAACTGGAGCTTTTTGGCAACATCAGTTCTATGTTCACCGATGCATACAAAGAAAACAACACTGCCTACTGTGAAACATGGAGGAGGTTCGGTTCTGTTGTAGGGCTGTTTTGCTGCATCTGGCACAGTGTGTCTTGAAACTGCAGTGTACTATGAAATCTCAAGACTATCAAGTAGGGGTGTAACGATTCACCGATACACATCGGAATGGTTTTAACGATGCAAAACAATTAACCAGTCGATGGACCGATTTTGTAAAGTTACGAATTGGTTCACAGAAAGTTTGCTTTTAATTCTGATTTACTATTACCTAAGTAGTGCGTCTGATTTAAGTCTGCAGAAGACTTACTGATCTAACCACACACGTAATGTAACTACCTTTTAAAATAATGACGAGCTCTCATTCACTAAATGTACAGTTCTCGCGTTGACCTTTTTACGAGAGTAACAACAGCAGAGCATTGCTAGGCTACTTGCTTGCGTGAGAACATGTGCGTCAACACTCACACGATTTAGAGTGCACCATCACATTTGAAATCTAAAGTTTGGAAGACATTTGGATTTTATAAGAAAAAAGGAAAATTTGACAAATGTCTGGCCATTTGTAAGGTCTGTAGAACAACGATTAAATACAGTGGCAGTAACACTCATCTGGTGAGACGGCATGGTGAAATCGATGCTGGCGACAACGGTGCTAGTACAGCTATCAAGAACGCGCAAGACAGAGATATTAGACACTTTGTGGCAAAATCAACTTTGTGAGGGCTAATCACGGCATCTATAGATTTACAACCTTACAGTGTAGTTAAGTGATGGCTTTCGTGACATGATAAAACCATTAGAGCTGAGGTACAAGATACCAAGTAGACAGCATTTCACCGACAAATGTGTGCCAGAGTTGTATAGCAAGTTAAACATGAATTGTCAAAGTGGCAATAACAACCGATGCCTGGACGTCATGTGTAACGATCACAGGGCACCACATCTCTCCAGGTTGGGAGTTAAAGAGTCACGTCTTACAGACGAGAGTATTCAATGAATCACTCACGGGGAAAAGTATAGGTGCTTTATTGAAAGAAGCATGTGTTGACTGGAACATTGTTGATTTAAAAACAAAAACAGCCCTGGTAATCACCAGCTGGGAAGAGTGAGGAGGGTGGTTGGTTTTTTGCATTGCAACATAAGAGGAGCTGAAATCCTACCCGAGAAACAGCAGAAACTGGCTCTGCCATTTCAAAAGCTCATTCAAGATGTGTCCATCCAATGGAATAGCTCCCATGACATGCTAGAACACTTTTTAAAGCAGCAACCTGCAGTTTTTGCTATACTCTTGTCAAGGGAGCTCAGAAAAGGTTTGGAGGTGATCTCTGCAATGCTGAAGACATCATCAAGCTGATGGCATTTGTCAAAGTTGTGACTGTTGTAATGAGTGAGGAGGAGCATCTTACAATTTCAATGATTGCCCCCCCCCCAAAGCAAAACTTAAAGAGAACTTTCAGGCATCTGATGAAGACACGACACTCTGAGATGAAGGAGGTGTTTAACAATGACTTTGACAAATGGTACACACACCTCCATGACATCTTGTACACTGCATCTCCTCTTGACCCTCACTTCAAAACCTTGCCATTTTGAGTGACCATGATGCTGAGAGGATAATCACAAATGTCAGCTGAAGCAACAGCCCTGCATAACAAGGTAACCACAATAATCACAGTCTCATTCACTCAACACAAAATAAATTAATGCTGTGACTTCTGTTACACACTGCATTTAACCATGCTGCACACATATTTGTGTTGTGTGCAATTGTTCATCATAGCGGTGATTTTATACATTGGAAATTACTAGGAAGGAGAGGATAGACAGTGAGGGATATTAAGTTCAGAGAGGTCCAATGCAGACAGATCCAGCTCAGAGACCCTCCTCATGGAGATCCAGACAACAACGTAGTTAGTCCCCAGATACAGTATGAGTCAGGTGTGTTTTATAACACTGTGATAAGATTATGCTGTATGTAAATTGACAGAAAAGCCAGTAATGTATAAGTCATTGTTTTGTATTTGTACTTCCAGATTTTGACCCTCCCTTGCAAAAAGAAAAAACCTGCAGCACTGGACCAACTATTGGGAGAAGGGTTTAAAGCGAGGGTGGCATCAAGATCTAGGGAGAAGGCCAGTGAGGAGGTACAGAGATCGGAATCCTTTGCCCCTTAATGACAACCCACTACAGTGGTGGAACTCACAGGTGGACCTTCCACTGCTGTCATCTTTTGCAAAACAATATCTATGTATACCAGCTACCAGTGTGGCATCAAAGAGTTTTCAGGGCTGCGGGGGCATCAAAGAGTTTTCAGTGCTGCGTTGGGAATCTTCCCAACGCAGCGCTGTGCTTGAGTACACACAGTGCTTGAGTACACATGCCTGAGTACACAGTGCTTTCTAAGAAGAATCTTAGAAAGCACTAATGAAATTTTAAATACCATGTCTTAGCTGTTTTATTATTTGACCTCAACTGCACTACTTGCACTACTCATTGCATCTCCTTTTGTAGTTAATTTAACTCTAATTAGTGCCATTAAGTTAAATTGAATATTTGTTTTGTTTTCAGTGTTAGAGGGACTTTGCAAAGTTCAGAAATTGCAATGTACTGAAGGGATAAGACTTCTGGGTCTCTATTAGTCAGTGTCAGTTGGAAAAGTAATAAGCATGTAATTCTGAAATAATATTTCACTTGGATTCCCTGGTCATACATATATTATATCAATTAGTTATATAAACACATAATGGAATATTGTCATCTATATTAAATGTTTAGAACTGTATCAGATTGCAGATTACCGTATTGCATTGTTCCATATTAAAATGTATTGTCCTTGAATCGTATTATAGGCTATGTATCTAGATACGTATCAGATCATCTTATAAGGGATAGATGCACACCCCTACTATCAAGGCATTCTGGAGAGAAATGTGCTGCCCAGTTTCAGGAACCTTGGTCTCAGTCGTAGGTCATGGTTCCTCCAACAGGATAATGACCCAAAACACACAGCTAAAAACACCCAAGAATGGCTAACAGCAATACATTGGACTGTTTTTGTAGTGGCTTTCTACGAGCCCTGATCTAAATCCAGTTTGCTCACGAGGAGTGGGCCAAAATACCTGTTGACAGGTACAGACATTTTATTGAGAGTTACAGAAATTGTTTGATTGCACTGATTACTTCAAAAGGTTGTGCAACAAAAAATGAAGTTCAGAGTTCACATGTATATATGTATATATACACATCATTTTTGTCTAGGTCAGTTTCATTTGTTTGTATTTTTAGTCAGTTGATCTGTTACACCACAATTCAAAAACAATGTCTGAGTTTCATTACTTAATTTTCATTAAATGTGTATTTATTATTACTTTTGTCAGTTTCAAATTATTTCATTGACTATTGTGGGTTTTTCTTTCTTTAATGGAAGGGTACCAACACTTGTCCACAGATGTGTGTATATATAGCGATTTTATTGTCTTTTTCACACACCTTGTAGAACTGCCAGACCAGTGAAGCCAGATGCAGCAAAACAGCCCTGCAACTTCACAAGTATCACACAGTAACGTTACAGCAAATACAAATTTTTATAAAAATTTACAAGGAAACGCATGCCTGTAAAATAAACAACTTTACTGTCTCACTCATTTGGATGAGTGTGTCATACTTGGTGTGAGCACCTGTCAGATCGACGGATCTGCATGTAGAAAGGCACCTAGATTAAAAGTTTTGTAGCTGACTGTTAGCCGAAATCAGTAAAGAGTGATAACACGTGGTGCCCACAAAATGCATCAAATGTTTCACGTGTAATTTTTCTGCAAGGGCAGTCGGCATTTTTCTGAATCCAATTGAAATATACAAAGGCAAACTATACTATGCTAGAGTGCAATAAATTAGGAAGCTCAAAAACTCGAATCAAAAGCTATTTCAATCAAACAATCTTAACAAGTTACATGTTCACGTATAGGTCCCCTTCTTTGATATCACCACTTTTCTTGCATCTATGGAAATTGTGAGCTCATGGAGTTTCTGCTTGAAGTTTGTTGCAGGATGTCAGAATAGCCTCCCAGAGCTGCTGTTTTGATGCAAACGGCCTCCCACCCTCATTGATCTTGAGAATCACACCATGCGTTTTTCTCATGGTGCATTGTTCAAGATTCTTTTTTTTGTACCATGGAAGAAAGTGGTCAGTCAGAAACTCTATATACTTTGCCATGGTCATTTTCACACCATGGGCCTACCAGCTTTCCCAATTATTCCAACCCAAAACATGACTCCGCCCACTACTCCATCCAGGGTTGCACGGCACTTATCAGTAAAAAGGACTGTTTGCAAATGTCTTCATGTATTTCTGGGCCCACTACAACCATTTCTGCTTGTAGTAATAGTAGGTACAATGGGGAGAACAAGTATTTGATACACTGCTGATTTTGCAGGTTTTCCTACTTACAAAGCATATAGAGGTCTGTAATTTTTACCATAGGTACACTTCAACGGTGAGACAAAATATAAAACAAAAATCCAGAAAATCACATTGTATGCTTTTTAAATAATTATATAAGTATTTGATCACCTACCAATCAGTAAAAATTCCGTCTCTCACAGACCTTAGTTTTTCTTTAAGAAGCCCTCCTATTCTCCACTGATTACCTGTACCTTTACATTACCTTTGTACTTACCTGTATAAAAGACACCTGTCCACACACTCAAACAGACTCCAACCTCTCCACAATCGCCAAGACCAGAGAGCTTTGTAAAGACATCAGAGATAAAATTTTAGACCTGCACAAGGCTGGGATGGGCTACAGGACAATAGCAGCTTGATGAGAAGGCAACAATTGTTGGCACAATTATTAGAAAATAGAAGAATTTCAAGATGACGGTCAATCTCCCTCGGTCTGGGGCTCCATGCAAGATCTCACCTCGTGCAAGAGCTCACCATTCTCATGATCAATGATCATGAGGAAGGTGAGGGATCAGCCCAGAACTACACGGCAGGACCTGGTCAATGACCTAAAGAGAGCTGGGACCATAGTCTCAAAGAAAACCATTAGTAACACACTACGCCGTCATGGATTAAAATCCTGCAGCGCACGCAAGATCCCCCTGCTCAAGGCAGGACATGTCCAGGCCCATCTGAAGTTTGCCAATGGATGATCTTGATGATCCAGAGGAGCAATGGGAGAAGGTAATGTGGTCTGATGAGACAAAAATGGAGATTTTTGGTCTAAACTCCACTCACCGTGTATGGAGGAAGAAGAAGGGTGAGTACAACCCCAAGAACACCATCCCAGCCGTAAAGCATGGAAGAGGAAACCTCGTTCTTTGAAGATGCTTTTCTGCAAAGGGGACATGATGACTGCACCTTTTAGAGGGGAGGCTGGATGGGGCCATGTATCGCGAGATCTTGGCCAACAACCTCCTTCCCTCAGTAAGAGCATTGAAGATGGGTCATGGCTGGGACTTCCAGCATGACAACGACCAGAAACACACAGCCAAGGCAACTAAGGAGTGGCTCCGTAAGAAGCATCTCTAGGTCCTGGGGTGGCCTAGCCACGCCAGGACCTAAGCTAAGTTCTGCTTTTCTGATGTATAAAATACTTGTCATGCAATAATATGCATATTAATTATTTAAAAATCATACAATGTGATTTTCTATATTTTCTGGATGTTTTAGATTCCGTATCTCACAGCTGACGTTTACCTATGATTAAAATTATGTGTGTGTGTATATGTCTGTATGTATGTGTATATATGTGTGTGTGTGTGTGTATATGTATATATGTGTGTGTGTATATATGTATATATATGTATGTGTGTATATATATATATACACACATATGTATGTGTGTATACATGTATGTATATGTATGTGTGTGTATATGTGTGTATATATGTATGTATATATGTGTATATATGTATGTATGTATATATGTGTATATATGTATGTATGTATGTATGTGTATATAT
>JAODUG010004297.1:0-10676 GCA_027564795.1 Aphredoderus sayanus
GGTTTAGCGCCTTCTATCTGCCACAAGAGCTAGTGATTTGGGTCATTCTGACCCGGAGTACATTACGAGGGTTAACAACGTTTCAAATGTACCTTCTTGCCACTTTTTGGTCCAAAATTATATCAACAACCAATGATTTTCTTGACATGTTATTATTATAAGACCTGCAGTTGATGAAACATCTCTAATCAGGTGTAAACCAAAGCAACCCTTTTACTCATTAAATCAGGTGACCAGTCCTTAGCCTTTAAACTATCAAATAACACACAATAGCATGCTTTTGAAGGTCCTTGCCTTAACATCAGTAACAATTCAGTTAGTGACAAGTAATTGGAGAAGTCTCTTCCTCTGGGCACACCCCACCTGTCCTAAGACCCCCCCCCCACACACACACACACACACCAGAGGACCCGTAGGCATACAGTAGCCCAGTGTTTTCCCAGTGGAACAAAGAGGAGTTATCAAGAGGTGGTGCTGCCTTCAAAGCAGACCTTTGCTTCCACTCACAACTTTCTCCTCTTTGGGTAAAATACATCACAATGCTTCTATTGGGCAGCCCTGACCTCTTTCTTTCAACTGCGGGAATACCCTCTGGCTTTCCACTTGAGAATAGAGGAATTCTCTTTTGTGTATAAATTACACTTGCACAATGGACAGAGGTGTCACAGTAAATTACACATACAGTAGGAAATTGGACTAGGTCATAAATGAGTTTGCTTCATTTTGTTATAGCAGTGCACTGCTATGCAATGTTATGAACTTCACCAGTCTCTGCCCTACACTTGCAATGTGTGCATGGAGCCTTGTAATTCTACTACTGTTGGCCAAATCAAAATAAAACATGTAACAACCTTGATTAGAATGAACGGGCAAATTTGGACTAAACCTTTTGTAATACAATCAAGAAACAAAACAGGCTTAATTTAAATTTCTTTCCTTTAGATTTTAGATTCCTTCATAGTGGGTTTGTCTCATTTAATAAATGCAGCCGTAGAGGAATTTGTGGTAGATTAGGTCACAATTTATATAAATAACCCAATAATAATTCAATGTGTACATTTTACCCATATGGGTTGGATTTTAATTATGCATGGCAGAACCCTAAATGAGCATTTAAAGAACAGATCTAGAAGATTTTATGTACAGACCAATGAATGAATGATCTTTACCTTTACCACCTCTGTGGAAATTACACTCCCAACATGGGAGTTTGTTAACTTCCACTAAGTTACTCCAAATGCTATGTTGGTCCTTTCATCAGCCCAAACCCCCCTTGCCCTTGCCCTTACCCTTCCCCCCCCCCGTTCATGCTTTTTTAGCAGTGGGAACAGGATCAGAGCTGGAAACGTCCATCTCTCTGGGCCACATGCTCATTGTCTGCTCCCAGCCTGTTTCGGTACATGGCTGCTGTGGAACTGCCTTGAGTGCAGTCGGACTCTCTTAGCACCAAGGCTGTCTTTCCTAAGTCCTACTAAGAGCTGTTCAAATTCTCTAAAGCAGAGATATTCAACAGGGGAATTACAACAGCCCAATTACCCAAACGTTTTTTTTTCCTTCAACAAAAATGTAAATATGTCTGAAAATACATTAACATAAATATAACCTATAATTAGCTTTAAATAAATTGATCTATAAATAACAAATTTAATGGCGTAGCATTGCAAGCCAACATTACAGTACTACACCATTACAAATTACTTTTATACAAGGCACTATAGACCACACATTATTGTTGACAAAAGCAATACAATAAGCAATACCTCAGCCAAGGGGTCCTTGGTCTAAAAAAAAAACAAGAAAAAAAAAAAACATCTGGTCTAAAGAAAAGGTGCTTCAATGATTCCTATCTCTTCTACCACAGGGTATGGTACATTGAATCTTCCTTTTCAAAAAGGAGATAATACAGCAGTCCCAAAATTCCTTGCAATGCCAGGCCATTCAAGAAAACTATCATGCATAAATCTAACAATTATTATTTATAATTCTCAATGTGTCGGCCGGTTTTCACCGTTCACAAACTCTGTAAATATATGTTAAATCTAAAACACTGAGCAAATCTATGTGCATATTATTGTTCAGCTCACTGAAAAGAGTAGGCTCATGGCTTATTTTTATCAATACATGCCGGTAAACGCTGCCTTGTAGAAGTTTAAAAAGACGCCGAATACAAGTGCTGGCGGCTAAGGGACCATCAACAAATTACTAGAATAAACAAGAGTGCTGGCGATTCAGGGACTGTAAAAAATTACAAAATGTGTAATTTTAAAAGTATATATCGCTGCATGTAAATGACAGAGCTGTAAAATATATTGCGAAAGCTTTACTACGAAAATCAGAATCGGCAAAAATTGGAATCGGCAGATCCAAATTTATTTAAATAAAATCCGTAATCGGAATCGGCCAAGAAAAATGCAATCGGTGCATCCCTAATTTTTTCCTTTTTAGGCTATATTCCAATCTTGGTAATGAAGTAAGCATTTTCCACCAGATTTACCACATTTATAGACTGCAACACAGTAAGAACGCAAAGTATCTAAGGCATGCTTTTTCAGAAGTTCACCTTCAGAGCTTTGTAGTTTAACCATGGCAGACCCATGTAAATTACATCCACCATCGCATAAATACGTAGCCAGGTGCTAAGCTTCCCTGACCTTGTGATGTTTTCAGTGGAGGTCAAGGAGAGGTGATTAGGAAAAGACAGGACATAATTTGTTTGTGTGACTATTTGAGTTTTAAGCTTGAATCAATCTGCAACTAGGCTAATTAAAAGAGAGTAAATGTTAGAAGTGCAGTCTAGTTACTCCTGCTCACGACTCCAGGCTGGTGATTGGTTGACGCAGGACACAGTGCTACTGCTGCTGGCCCATCACACACACACACACACACACACACACACACACACACACACACACACACACACACACACTTGGCCCCCCTTCCCCCGCCCTATTTCCCCCTGCCCCATAACAATAGGTTTAGTCAGGGAGAGGTCATAAAAAACCCACAGTGAAAGCATCTCCACTCCTCCTCTCTCCCCTCTGCCCATTATCCTGCCAGAGAAAGACAGGCAGTAACTGTCTGTGTGTCACTAGGGGCAATTGTGGGGAAGCCAGGGAAAGTTGCCCTGCAACACCTAGTCAAGCTTTGCTAACTCTCCGCATGAGGTGATATTTATGCTAGACCTTCACAGGCCCACAGGAAGAGGTGTGTATGTCGTGGGAGGGGGCGGGGAATACTGGAGAATAGAGTTTTGGGAAAATGTTATTGCACGTGCTCCACCCAAAACTGTGGCAGTTTCACTGGGACCGCGGCACACCAGGTAGCATAGCAGACCAGATAGCATAGCAGACCAGATAGCATAGCAGACCAGATAGCATAGCAGACCAGGTAGCATAGCAGACCAGGTAGCATAGCAGACCAGGTAGCATAGCAGACCAGGTAGCATAGCAGACCAGGCACACATACCTGGCATGCTGTCGGCCGACAAAACAAGAAACTCCAAAATGAACGCAGGTTATGCGTGCTGGCCCTGAGCCAGGTTTCAGTGTGGCTTTCTGCTCTTATCTGCCGACTTAGAAACGGGGCGGGCTGGAGCTTTGAAAATAATGAATTTCATGAAAGATAGAGGGATAAAGGGAAACAAAGGAAGGTAAGAAACACTGAGGGGAGATTGGGGGGAGTAAGAAAAGTCTATTGGTAGAAACTAAATCTGGAAGGAAAACCAGACATAAAGAAAGGATCATTCCAAAGACAGTAGCCTAAAGGAACAGAGGAGGGAAGTTAGGGAAGGAGTAAAATAATGAAAGAAGGAAGGAATCCCCCCCCCCCACACACACACACACACACACCACCTCTCAGTTTGTGGCAAGAATACCATGGCTCTCTGGGAGATTAAATATGAACGGGACAAAACAAAACCAGAGCTCTGAGACCCTCCGAGTCCTTTCCATTCTTCTGACCGCAGTAGCCTAGCAACCACTGCTTGACCAGTCCATTGTCCAAACGTATGTTAAGCTTTTATCCCTCATTAGCAACATTCCTCCTTGCAGGCTGGGATTTTACAGATTAGGAAAAAAAAACACAAAAGAAAGACTGGTCAAATCTCACTGACTTCCAACGTATTACTTTACAGGCTAATCATTGATCAAATAGATGTTTGTTTGTCTGTGTGAGTTGATAAATGACAGCCGAAGCAGTTGAGGTAAGGTGTTTCCCTGCCTGCCTGCATATATATGCCCCACTAATGAAGAAATTAAAGTAACATGTTGTAACGCATTGCAGTGTACAATGAAGATTATTTACAACTAGAACATAAACTTTTTTTTCGTATAGCACTTTTCATGGACATGGACATCATAGATGGTTAAACATTATGCCTTGTGTTGTGAATAATAACTCCCTACACCGCCAGCGTGTTAATGCTATAATCTTCTACACCGAGTTCACACACAAGCAATGCAAAGAGAGTCAAGTCAACATGCCTACTACAGCATATGCATCTTCTCTAAGCTGCATTATTGTGAAGGCTTTACTGAAAGAACAACCCAATGCACCACAGGGTGTGTGTGTGTGTGTGTGTGTGTGTGTGTGTGTGTGTGTGTGTGTGTGTGTGTGTGTGTGTGTGTGTGTGTGTGCGTGCAGGAGAGAGTCTTTTGTGAACTTAATACTCTGGCCTGGTTCTAAGCAAACACTTATACTTTCCTTCAGTCTTTGTTCAGGTTTAGACCTTATTAAGACTACAGATGTCCAGACCTCTGACCTATACAATCGACTCCCTTCAAATTAGAACAGATCAATTCAATGTTTCGCTGCTAGAGCTTGTTTGTACAGTATCTACTTGTAGCATTATTATTATATTGTATTTTATGTTTGACAGAAAGCAAGAATGATTATCAGACCATTTTTAAGTTACAATGTTTACAGTCAAACTCCAAGTCCAGCATTCTGAAGACTGAACAATCTAAGCTTAGAGTTTTAAAAGTTTGTGTCTGTCCAACGAAAGCATATGCCGTCTCTGGTAGCAAGACAAATACAGTGACTTAGCAGCAATGTGTGTTTTGGGGGAGGGTGTTTAGCTGTGTTTGACAAACACCTGATTAGCTGGGACAGCATAAACAGCAATTAAACCCTTTCTCTCCATCTGTGCTATAATTAAAATGAATTATAATCTTAAACAGGCCTATTTCAAGGGTGGGGTTGTCTTATAGTAAACCCCAACTCAGGATGCTGAAATTAGGCAATTTGATCTTGCCACAATATCTGCCATGTGAAAATACTGACTGTAACAAAATGTTACCTAAAAATTAATTGGCTGTGAGACCAGCCAGGTCTTATCTAAAGATGAAAGGTTGTTTGAAACACTGTCCCTTTAAATTTGTATCTGATGCTGCCTGCTTTGAAAACAATAAATTAGTGGCTATTCATTTTAACATTTATCTAATTAAAATCAAGTCAAGAATGCTTACTAAATTCTAACTCAACACCTCTCCATGGGGTGCTCTCTCAGAAGCTCTGCCCCTCACACTGGAAATGCATTGTGAAGGCTAGAGTATTGTTGTTATGTGCAGCCTGCACCACTTTGTTTGTGTTCCTATTTATGGAGCCAGGGCTGTGTAGTAGTAGTCTCAGCCTCTTCCGTCCATTATCAACACCCATAAGCAACTCTATGCTGATTGTCTGTATAGCACACGACTTGGCCATTATTGAGTTATGAAGCCGGTTGTCGCGCATGTCAATTAAAACACCTCTCCTGTCAAGTAGGCGGGTCTTGATGCAGTTAGCCAGTGCTATGTCCCAGACTTTACGCAAGTAAAAGTTGGCTCCGCGATACTAGTGTAGAAGTAGTGTATTCATTTTACAGCATCACAGAGAACGGTAAGATAGAGGACTGCAAGGAGATATATTTCGTGAATTTGATAGAACGTGTACTAGCTTGCAATCGCTTACTATAGCTTTAAATACCCTAACCGCACAACAAAATATAGAAGGCACTTAGCTTAACCTAGACAGTGCAGCGGGCTGACAACAATTCCATTTGGCAAAACATACCCTTACCAGCAATTTCTGGCTACTATTCGCTGACTCTCTCAGTGATTTCTGCTGCACCGCTAGGACTCCACCATACCCACTCCTAACCATCTGTTGACGTCTGTGTCAGATAGTGATGCCCATCACTAGAAGTCACACTAGTCACACCTGCTATTTAGCCAAAATAAGCAATAGACAAAATCTGTGTTTGTCTGAAGTATACAGTGGGCTTAAAAATGTATAGTAAGATATTGGATTGTATCTGAAACACTGTCAAATTCACCACCAAATATCTCCCTGTATTCTGCCAGTTTACCAATCTCTGTGCGTGCTGAAAAAAATAATCCGGTATTCTACACAGCCCTGGCTCCATAAATAGGAACACAAACAAAAGTGGTGCAGACTGTACATAACAACAATATCCTAGTCTTCGCAATCCATTTAGTCTGTGGGGCGGAGCTACTGAGGAGGCAGCCTATGGCACTGAAGGGAGAGGTACTTGTTTTGACTCGAGGTCAAATTTAGCAACCGTTCCTTACAAATTTAAAAATCTAGTGGCACACATGCACCTCTGTTGAGGGGGACAACTGTAATACTGCAGGTTCATAACATCCTCTAAACAGGTCCAGTCCATTGATTCATTACTCTGAGTTTATGTGCCAGATTGGGGGGGGGACACTGGTCACTGCACGAGCTGGTAAAGCAGTAAGTGTCCATGTAATCTGAACAAGTTCAATCAAGCACCATAATTATTTATATTGTGTTATTTTGATTTGATTCACTATAGTATTGTTTTATTTATTATATATATATATACACACAATATCGTTATAACAATATAGTATCTTCAGATTCCTCCCTGTGCCTTATATTATACACAATAACCAATATTTATTCAAAAGCGTTTGGGATAATAGTGTGTTTGGTAAGGCACTGGCTATTTGAACATTTCAGGGTGGGGTGGAGAGGGGGTTCGGCAAGGTGTGTTGCATGAGAGAATGGGGGATGGGAGGGCAGCCCAGCTGAGTAAATTGAGCGTATTTCACGTCCTTTCAAGGGTCCCCACCCACCCCCCATTAAACATGGTCATGCTCAACACAACTAATTTGTGATGTTTGGACAAAGTTTCCCGAGACAGTTTTAAAATCAGTCTCAAGTGGGGTGTTCCAAAAATCTAATGAGTTCCTATTCATCCCTATATGATTGTCCTGAAATAAAAAGACAGCGTGTACCTCATAAAATCCTTAAAAAATTTTAAAAAAAAGAATCTACCCACAAAAGGAATTGTAGTACAGTTTTATCTAGCTACGCCTTGTTGTTGATAGCTGCTGTGCATCCTGAAACCTACAACGCTGACAGGTGGATGACGATGGCCTAGCTAAAAGATTTTGATCAAATCGTCTCACTCGCGCACTCTTTCACACAGAGCCCATTCACCCTTTGCTTACTGTTGCTAGACTTCAGGTCACGGTGGATAATGGGTACCACGGCCTCCTCGTGCAAGTACTGCATTCCGCGTGCGATCTGAACGGCCCAGTTTACCAGGATGTGCGGGGGAATCCGCCTTCCAGTCAACGCCCGGTTCAGGGTTCCTCCGCGGGCATATTCCATGACTAGGCACAAGTTGGGTTCATCCAAACACACACCCTCTAGTTTGATAATGTTCAGATGCTGCAACATGGAAAAAAGTTTCGCTTCTTGTTTAACACTGTCTGCGGTGGCTGTTATGTCCTCGTCCGGGTCTTGTCGGGCCGCCTTCACGGCAAATTCTTGATCTTTCCACGTTCCCCGGTAAACTTTACCGAATCCACCCACTCCTATTATCTCCTCCAGCACCAGCTCGCTGAAAGCGATTTGGACCGGTGAGTTTGGGACTCGTTCGCTAACTCCTGCAGTGCCACCTGCAGCGGGCAGCCGGTAGATAGCAGGCTGGTACGTGACATAGTTGGAGGGGAAAATCCCTACCCGGTGGTTTATTTTACCTGTCCACCATCCCTCGTCCCCCGAGATTGCAGCGTCCTTGGAAAGAACCTCCACCACATCTCCTCGCCGAAGGCTGAGCTCGTCCTCCCCGCTCGCTTCATAGTCATATGCGGCCGTCCACAGAGAACGGGTTTGGCACAGTGGGGCAGAGTGAGCCCACGCCCGCTGAGTGGGTGAGTCTGTCCACGCAAGCTCTTCTGTGCCACCGCCGCCCGGCCACCCCTGACCGTTTGGGAAAGCGGCCGAGACATCCATTTCGCGGTGGCCGTAGCCGCACCATAGGCTGCAGTTCTCTTATAACCAACTTAAAACTTTAAAAAACACTCAGACAAAATACTCATTGTGTAAATTCCCGCTGAGCATAACAGGGACCGGTCTCTCTGCGGAGCTCACGCCGAGATCAAGAGTTCCAAAGTCCTGGGGAGGTGGAGAGCGTGTCTGTATCCACGTCGCCAATCCGGTAAATGTGTCTTTGTGGGTCAATAACTAGCTAGCTACGGTGCTGGCCAAGTTTGACCGAAACGTTGTAAAGCCAATATCCCCGCATTGACAACGAATAACATACCAGCGTGAACTTATAAAGTGTTTTCATATATATCAAGAAAAAAGGCACCTTGCTCTAGCATGGACAACGTCAGCGGTCCATGCTAACGTTAGCCCCTAAATTAGCTGTCGTTTACGATGAAGTGACTACAAGTTTTGCAGGTACCAGAAGAGGTGCACCTGCAATGTCCATACAGGCGAAATAAAGTTTCAAGGCGGAGACACTTCCCATAAACCCCACCAATTATTCGCGTTCCACCAGTCAATTCAATAAAGTGCAGTGTAATACCTCGGCGGTGGACCTTTCTGTATAGTTGTATCGCATTCCAGACTTTTAGCTAGCAGGCATGCTAGCTTAGCATAGGTCAGTCCCCTTGACTAGTAAGCGACACTTAAAAAGTTGGTCCGTAACTTAGGGTCGTTTATTCTCAGAGGAATATCTCCTCCCCGTGAAAGATTACGTGCGATTGAGCAATTAAAATCATAACATTGTGTTGGATTTACAAACTTAGAAAACCCTCAATAACCCACGGAAATTAAATGTACATTAAATAAAAAGCTATCCCGTTCCGACGCCATCGTCTCTGGCAGGCTTCTCGGAACCCAGCAGCGGAGGGAGACCAGGGAGACTCGAGCTTAGGTCCCGGGACTCTCTCGCTCCAGCAGAGGTGGCCGTAGATTGGTGGCCTACGCCTCACGTGACATCAACAGAATTCTTTACAGGAGGAGCCACCGTTGGAATGTGTGATGAGAGCGCGCCTTCAGGGAAATTATGGGAAGAGTAGCCCTGCTGTATACACTGAAACCCATAATAAACGTATCATACGCATACAATCGTAGTATGCATACTCTTCCCCGCCGCCCTCGCTCAATTTTATATAATAGCCCAATACAGTTACAATCTGACGCAATACAAAAATGGTCAGAACAGTCATATATAAAATGTAAGTGATTTTTGCCTGCAGAATGCTGGAGGCGCGTCTGTACGCGTAATAGCAATGAATATTGTGAGAGGATGTCGTGGAAGAGAAGGGCGGAGGGGAGAGGCAGAGTGACTAGCCAGAGAGGGGAGGGGGTGTGGTCACAAACGCTGCGCATCTGTACAGACATCAGGAGAAAGCGATGGTGGGGAGATGTGGATAAGATGGGCACTGTGGTTGCAATGGACGACTTGACATTGGGATGGAAGGCAAACGAGAGGACGATGCTGGGCGCGCCTAAATAATGAGCAAGAGCGTTTTGGCGGTGTTTAATCGCCCCAACATGGAGGCGTAGCGACGGTGATATGCGCAAGGGCATCGTTTTCATTGTAGCCTAGCAGCACAGACCATCGCAGCTAAGCCGAGAAGCGAACAGGAGCAAAGACGAGAGATGGGCTCGCAGGTTGTGCAGACCCTGCGCCAAGGGGTATGGGCATCATTAACCGGGGGCTGGTACCACGACCCAGACCAGAATAAATTCAACAACTCATGCCACCTCTATCTGTGGATTTTCCTACTGATGCTCCCTCTGTCTCTGCATTTGGTGAGTAAATATGAACTAAGAACACATCGTTCAAGGCCGCGTAAGGGATGAGGGGTAATAACGTTTCTCAAGCGCCGCTCATTTACTATAGCCCAGTAAGCCCACACCGCCGTCGTTGCCTTAAGATAAATTCCTTCTCGGGAAAAAAAGCTTGCCCTTAATGCATTCTACATTATTCAGTGCTTTGACACCCAGGTAAAGAAAAACCATTGTCGCAGTATTTCCCCGCATGCAACGATGGAACGCATGGCTGCTCCTGGATGTAACGGCAGAAGAGCAGAAGAGTATCGGCAGCCGGGCTTCCCATCATGGCATATGCTAGCTAAAGCCACAATGACGGCGGCGGAACGAGGTCTTACAACGAATGACCAGTGTCAAACACGGTGCCATCATCTGCCATCCTTATGTCATGACAGTCATAAAGGTGGAGGATGGATTTTTTTTGGCCTGCACGGTGCACACGCTACCGGGGAACAGACACACGATTTGACCCCCCAACCACCCTGCGTGCGCGCGCGCGCGCACACACACACACACACACGCACACGCACACACACACACACACACACACACACACACACACACACACACACACACAC
>JAODUG010004298.1:0-10676 GCA_027564795.1 Aphredoderus sayanus
GTGTGTGTGTGTGTGTGTGTGTGTGTGTGTGTGTGTGTGTGTGTGCGTGTGTGTGTGTGTGTGTGTGTGTGTGTACTGTGGGTACTGTATGTACTGTATATGTGTCTCACAAAGTATTTGTTTTCATCTGAGATGCTGGTACTCTAGTATTACATTAATGGCAGAAAGTCATAGAATCACTTTATCCCTCGTAATGTACTCACAAATATCGTATTTAGCCACACGGCGGCGCCATCTGATTGCGTATGATTTGTGTGTTTTTCAATTGGCTTTGCTGTGTGTATTTATTTATTTATTAATTATTTCTTTATGTATTTTTAGTTGTTTTTCATGCCTTTTAACCCTCTTGTTGTCCTTGGGTTTCAAACACACACCTTGTTGTGCCAGCAGTGTACATCATATGTCTGTGTAAGCTGTAAAATTAGATTTAGCGCCTTCTATCTGCCACAAAGAGCTAGTGATTTGGGTCATTTTGACCTGTAGGACATCACAAGGGTTAAACAGAGATGGCATGTTGGCCTTGATGTATCTCATCACAGTTCTGTCTTAGTTTACAGCTCCAAAAACACATTTCATGGCACATTTAAGAACTTGTGTATTGCTATGCCACATTAATCAATACACTAAGTGACATTTGGCATTTGTGCTATAATATACTATAGGTGATTGTCATCCCCATCCATTTGTGTGCACAGCAGATTATCAGAAACAGTCTTTGATAATGTTTTTTTCTTGACTTTGCCAATGGCACTTCTTCTCTATTTGAGCAGTGTCTGACATTTATATCAACTTCTTGAAGTGCCCCCAAATACCCTTTTCATTCAATTGTTCTGAGGTTGAAAATGGAAAAGTTCCCTCTTAAACCGAGTGACAGAAGGCCTATTGATGGTGACCTCAAGGTCCCTTAAGCAGTTTCTCAACACAGAGGGCTTTCCGTGGACAGGAATCGGTTTAACAAAAGAAAATACCACATAAAGACCACATCCCACTGCTCTAACCCAAGGACATGAAAATGTATATCTTAAAAACACTGTCAAATGTCAGTAAGATATACGCTCAAATGAAGTCAGTTAGCCTTTCTTCTTTGAAACACATTATCAATCAAGCAGATATCAGAACAGCAACAAATAACAGCATAAAATAAACCAACAATATCACATTAAAGTAAACATTGTAATGTTTCAAGAGAGTAGTTAAGTTTGTTGTGTTCATATTTGTTAAAAAAAACTCCATTAACCCAACTAGGATAACTGCCCCTCCAATCACACACACTTAGGTTGCAGGCTTATGGTTTCAACTAATGAATGAGCATAATTACTTGGGGTGGACATATTCATTAGCTTTGTCAGTAAGTTAATTAGAAAGTGGATAATTCACTAACTAGCAGCTGACACAATTGCTTTCATTGCTCCAAGTGCCTTTCAAATGTTTCACTTTTACTCCAGCCTTTACTTAAGTGCACCAGGTTGTGAAAAAGTAGGCTGCACTTTTCTCCTGCTTGTCTTGGCTTTATGTTGTGTCTTGTGGATTGCTTGTAAAGCAGGATAGAGCAGTGTTCTGCTATGATTAGAGATGTCAGGGTCCGCATACACAGTAATGCGAAATTGGGTCGTGAATATGGGGTGGCCATACTGTACAGTACAATCTTGCTGACCAACCCCATTATCTCTTATTTTGTCCCTTCTATTTGCTTTTCTTTCCCTTGCCACCATCCTCTTGTCAACTACCTCTCACTTTGATATGCCTCAGTTGTCTCTCTCTCTCTCCATGTTTCTTGATATGGAAATGTTTACCTGCTGATTTCTACTGTACACATCAATTGGGCAGGATAAAGTTTCATTTTAAAATGTTTTCGCTTATATAGTAATATAAATAGAGTTAGGTATTTTAGAGTGAATTCAATGTTTACTACAAGATGCTGTAAACCAATGGAAAGTGGATTAAATGCATTTTAATCTGGAGTCACACGGCTTGTGGGCTTCAGCTCATCCCACATCCATATAACATCAACACATGACTAACATCTGTCTCATGATGAGGATAGTCTAGCCGTGTTTGATATGCGACCAAGCCCCACCACCATCCTGAGATGTTGGCAGTGCCCAAACTTCTCATAGAAGAGTGTCCAACTAGGCTTGAGCTTGGAGGTTAAATCACCCACACAAATCATTTACTTTTTAATTTGCGCCAACAGCCGTCCGGACATGATTTACAAGTACACACTGGAGAGATAAAACTGAAGGGCAAGCAAGAGTTTTAAATCACATGCTTGGCCTCTATATTTTTAATGTCAAGCTGGTGTCATAGGAAGGGACATTTTCCAAAATGTTTTTTTTATTTCTTTCTTTCTTTTTTTCACGACTTAATAAGATATTTAGGCTTTTTTCTGTTATGCCGAGTGGAATCTAGGACAGTGTGTCACATTCCCCAGAGAGACAGAGAGCCAGAGAAAATCCTCCCTTTCACTATACTGTAAACAGCCTGAAGCACCGTTTAGGCACCTGCTGTTGATGGTGTCATACAAAAACTAAAGATCCACCCAATATATTATTTCCTCTGTAATATGCATCTCAAAATTCATCAGTGCCAGACATGAAGTCCCGCCAAAGCGATGGAAGGAAAAAGTTATTTATTGCGGCAAGGTAAAATCTTATGAATCCACCAAAATAAACTATATATTTATTACTAGGTGACTTCTAATCATGGCAAGATGAAGTTAAATCAAGTTATTTATCACCGCAAGGTGCACACTGATTAATTCCAAACATACAAACAAATTAAATATTTATTACTATGTGACACACTCATTACTAATTCATATATGCAAAATATTTGGTAAACCGTGAAATTGTAGAGGTGAAATCAAAAAGATAAAAGTAAATGAGATCTAGTTAGTTAACACGAAGAGGGCCACACCAATAAACTCATTTATCACACGGTGACTGACAGTACGGCAATTTCACACCGGCTGCTTATTCATGCACGCGCAGGGGACGGTTCATCAGCCCCACTGCACAAATATACAGCCAGAAGAAATTGAGTTGACGTGGGCGTTTCAGTCGGGCGTCGGGGAAGGCATCTTGTCTGATGCGCGGATCAGACTCTGCCACGCGCCCACCTCTGCTCCCCTGTTACACGACTTCATCTGTGGTCTGCCAGGGGAATGTGTGAAGTGGCAGCCTTGTGCCTGACGCCAGCGGCTGGCCATTTGGCTCGGCGGTCATTGCGCCGCGCGCCCGGGATTGTCACAAATCACTCTCATGTCTTCCCGCAGCACGGACCGCGCCAGACGGGAAATCGATGGCCTCCACTGGGAACTTCCATCAGCCCAGATATCTGTAGCTTGATGGCAGAGATGAGGAGGTCTCGGTTTGTTTTGGAGGGGGTGGGGAAGTCATTGGCAAAGTCGGTGCCATCGCACGCGTGCGTGTGTGTGTGCGTGCGAGCGCGCCATGTGGTCGTGGAGCTGAAACACAGTGAGTGTGAGACACAGGTGAGACTGCAGGGAGACATGCTAGAAATTATCAAGGAGCAGGAAGATCAATGTTGAAGTATGAAAGGAGCGGAGACACGCAAGGAGAGCAGAAGGGTAGATTGCATTAGCACGCCAGGAAGAGAAAGAAAATGTGTGTGTGTGTGTGTGTGTGTGGGGAGGGGGGGGTCAGTAAGACCTACTGACAAGTGTCATAAGACTGTTTCCTGTGGAGTCTAACAGAGACCTAACATGCAGCGGCTTGTGAAAAGCCATATCACATGGAAATGCAGAGCCAGTTAACATTCATGGCTTAAATAAAAGACACTGCCGGTGTTTTCACAGGTGCATGCAAATTACATTTGAGGTATGCTGTCCACGCCACTGAATTAGTGCCTCTAATTTACAGCAGAACTTCTCTCATGCTTAGCTCTTAGCTTGGTACATGGTGAAATGTGTCTCCCATGTGTTCCATCTCAGTTTGATATTTAGGTGAGACGCTGTGTTGTTCAGACACAACCTTAGATCCACTGTGAACTTCTTCTTCGGTCTTACTGTACAACTCTACAAATGTATTTATGTACTGTACAAAAACAAACTACATCTGTTTCTTGTCAGATGTAGTTTTAGATGTAGTTTAGTGCGTTTTTAAATGTGTTTACATGCACAATGTGCATGGGTCAAAGTGTCAGTACATTAACGCAGCTCATTACCCCGCTATATATTTAATGTTCTTCCCCATGCATCCCCCTGTACATAATCTATGTCACCTATATCTATATCTCCTTCACACAGTGGACGGTGGCTTGGTCCTGGACGGCCTGCAGCGGGACGGCCCCACGCCCGTCTACCTGCCCGTCAGCTACCGGATCCTGGACGCCGAGTCGGCGTTCTTCCTGCGCGAGGCCAACCAGGACCTGATGAGGAATGCCAGCCTGCAGGCGCGCACCGAGTCCTTCTTCGTGCACCGCGCCCGGCAGGCCCCGTCCGTCAACGCCAGCTACGGGCCCCTGTCCGTCCACCGGCCCGTCCCCCCGGAGCTCCTGCAGGCTTCTCCGGGGCCGTTTAATGCCGACCCGTGGTCTCCGTCGCCATCACCGCCACCGTCGTCACCGGGGACGACGTCGTCGCCGCCGCCGCCGTTTACCTTTAACTGGAGGGTCCGTGCGTACGTCATCAGCGAGAGGGTCCACCCCAGCTGGCCCAAGGTCCAGGTGCTGTTCTACGTGTCCGGCCGGAACTGGGACAACTACGGGGCCGCCCGCGGGCTGCCCTGCGTGCGGATGTTCGCCTTCCACGAGACCCAGGAGGTCCGCGGCACCTGCAGGCTGAAGGGGGAGCTGGGGCTGTGCGTGGCCGAGCTGGAGCCCCTGGCCGGCTGGTTCAGTCCCCCCACCGTCAGACCGGGCAGGCAGAGAGCGCCCGAGCAGCACCAGGGCACCCCCGTGGAGCTGTACTACACGGTGCAGCCTGCGGACGGCGGGGATTGTAGCCTGGAGGACTCGCGCAAGGACCAAGCCATTCGTAGCGAGAGGAGGCAGCTGCCTGTCGGCTTTATGGCGGGGCCGACCAGCATGCAGCGCATCGGGAGTGTCAGGCTGTTCCAACCCCTCTCCGAGCTGAAAC
The DNA here is from genome assembly GCA_027564795.1 of Aphredoderus sayanus. Classification (NCBI taxonomy): domain Eukaryota; kingdom Metazoa; phylum Chordata; class Actinopteri; order Percopsiformes; family Aphredoderidae; genus Aphredoderus; species Aphredoderus sayanus. Next base: position 5,099 of record JAODUG010004298.1, read on the forward strand.
TAGACAGCAATTTTGTAGTAATGGTGCCCTCCAAGCCCATTCGGCAGAGAGAAACGGTCTCTACATTCCTGGCTCTATCCGCGCTCTCTACCGTGCAGATTTTCACCCTCAGGTAAGTTAGCCTCCTCTTGAGAGAACATGGGCAAACGCTTCCCTACTGTTTTTGCCACAGTAGTGTTAAAGTGTGCACCGTGTGGTGCTCAAGGGCATGATTTTGCCTTTCAACCAGCTCTCCACACATGTCATGTCAGTAAATTAGTGAACCTTAAGCCACAAAGAGGAATGAATCAGTGCAGTGAAAAGTTGACGACCTTCAGTATATTCTGTTGTAAGTGACATATCCTTGAAGCTATTGCTTCATTGTTTTCTGCCTGCTCTCTTTGTGTGATCAAAGTAAACCAGAAACCTTATGTGTGCTGAAGTTAAAGGCCATAGCAATTAGCAAGACATTTGTTTTTAGAGTGAATGTGTTGCTGTTGTTAAGATGAGTTGTTGAGTTGATAAGCACAACCGATCTAATTAGGTTACTGATAACAGACTTTTACGCACACTTTAATGCATCAGTTTGGATATGTGCTGAGGCAGAGAACAGCGATATTCAGCGTGCTCTGTCTTTTTTACTCATACTGAAATGATTCATGCTTGATATGGCCAACCAAATTTAACGCTGCTCAGTTTTCAGGAAGTGTTATGCAATTTTGTAATTGTTAGAAATGTTACGCAATTTGGAGTCCAGTTATCCAATTTTCTATGACTAAATTATCCTTTTAAAAATATTCTCCAAAGCAAATCTCAGCATACTGTATATGAAGTTAGGAGAGAGAAAAAAAATCAATAAGCATACTATATTGCATCAAAATGTAAAACAGAAATTCCACTCAGAAGTTAGTCTACACTTGATTGCGCTTGTGTTGTCGCAATTGTCTAAATCAGTGAGACTGGGAGGTTCAATTAAGTAATGCTATGCTATGCTATGATATAAGTATACCATGAAACACATTTTTGAGGTTGTAAAGAAAAATAAATCAACAGAATTGTGACCTTAAAATGCATGTATCATTACACACATGCAAGATTTACCACACTAAAGAGCAAGGCACTCAAAGCAAGGTGAATAGATGAATGCAGCACTGTCATTGGAGCCTTTCTGTGTCAATCACATGAAGGACATTCCGCCTCTTGTCACTGTGCAGTCTAGGTAAAGGAAAGAAAATGAGCAGATATACTGTACCTTTTTCACGATGTGGACTATTCTATAAACACTTATTGGCCATCTTTCTTTATTATATTCCCCAAAAACATTGTAAGGAACACCTCCAGTATTATTTATCACAATGAACTAATGCTTTTCTGGCTAATCTGCCCAGCTCAAAACAAATGGTTGTCTGTTATGCTCCTCTTTGTGTTGCAAAAGGAAACGTCTTTTAATGATGATGGACAATTCATATTCTAGCATTTTTTTCCTGTTTTGTTTCCTTCATGAATATTTAATTGATGCATTAATACTTAACATCCTCCAAACCTTGGAGGAAACTTTGATAGCTCTGCGAAGTGATAATGTTTAACTGGGTAATATCTTGAGATTTTGTAGTGAACATTCTTTAATGCACTACACAAAATTACCTGACTTTGGGGAACGCTTTAATTGAAGCAGCCACAAAAGAAGAAACAAAGTAGGTTTTGATTTATTGAGCTCTGAATAGTAATTTTAATGAGACAAAGTGACTGTAATCGCTCCATATTGTGTCATGCAAATGAAGATGTAAGGAGTATGCAGTTCCGCTAGGCCTCTTTTATGCAGGAGATCTAAATCACGGCAGATGAAACAGTTAGCAGGCTCAAAGTAGAGCTGTGACAGAGAGCTCTGGCAATTTGTCAACCTGGCTGAGCAGGAAATCTGCCAAAAAAAACTCATTGCTCCCCCCCTTACTCAACTGATTATGAACTCCCGTGAAGTATTTGCACTTGTAGCTGTGTGTTTATCACATTTGTCAGCATGTGAGTAAATGGGAACATTAAAGGCAAAGATGTATCTTTTAGATCCATTTTACACAAGAATATCCCCTTCTCTTCATACATTTACAAATTTTTGTTGTTTTTCAGTTCATTCAAATTACTTCAATAAACAACCGAAAGATTAAACTTGTAAGAGATACAAAAAAAATAACATGCTGCAATCCTTACATACAGACCTCTACAAGTGGGAGGCCCAACACTAATGTTTGATGTTATTTTTTTTTAGGGTTACTTCATGGCAGATACTTGCTGTTCTACTCGCTGTTTGTTTCCTTGGTATTAACAAACAATTCTATGTGGTAGTATGTAAGGATATCATTTAATAAGGATTTTAGATAAGTATAAGATAAGTATAGGTATATTATTTACAAGGTTTATATTGCTGAATTAGGAGTTTTGCCTCTAGTCATTTCCTGCTCAAGAGCAAAATCTAATTTGCACACATGTACTTACTGTATACAGGGAAATTTACACTTTCAAACTATTTTATTTGCCCCCCTCTGGGCACTATATACAGTAGCACATCATATCTTTTCAGTAAAAGTTATATTTTCAGCTCCAGGCCATAATAAAGTGTAACTTATTTGTAGTGTTGTTAAGCATTATTTGACCATTAGCTTTAATGTAAAATACATTACTACGCAGATACAGTATTTATGTTCTTAATGCAGTTAGGCATCAAATGAAGCCTGATTTTCTTTTCAAAAACCAGAAACTCATAGAATAGTCATGCACTTGTAGACTTACAGTCTAGCCAACAATGACACAATCTAAGGACAACACTGACAATACCAATCCAGCAGACAATGAATGTAACAGTTGTTGGATGCTGCAAATTTCAGTAAAACATAGACATGTATGGATGTAACTATGGATTTTGCATTTATTTAAACAAAGATTTTGGAAAGCCGAATCTGAAACCCACTGAAATGCATTGCATGCAGTTCCCAGGTGGCAACAAATGGTAACTTTTAGTATAGTAAAGCTATCTGTGAGATAGTATCACACATGGTTACAGATGATGGGAAATTACATTTTAATAATGCCTGGGTCAAAAATACCTAACTATTCCATTTTCTGTTCGAGGCACCATGTTCCAGTGGGGCTATATACATTTTTCATGCCTTTTGAAAGAAATATTTTTTAGAAGATAAAAAAGCAACCCAAATAAACAACAAATTTCATACTTTGTTTTGAGGTTTTAGTGTAGGCATTTTGCCGACATACCTCAAGAGATTTCTTTATTTCTAGCAGTGTTTTTCCGTCTCCCACAATAGTATCAGAGGAGGGCTATTACAATGAGCATGGCCTGCCTGCCTGTCTGTCTGTGACATGAATCTATTAGGTCGCACTACCACTTCAGTTTCAGTAGGGGACTGGAGGGAAAGAAAAATGAGAATATTGTGCTTGACTTAGAACATTTGATTTCAGCTGGGACTTGTACCCTTTGAGAGGGTTCTCCTGAAAGCTTTTTTTTCCTTCTTTTTATTATCTCTCAGTCACCCTTGCTCTCTTTTTCTGGGTATATGTTTGCATGCTGAAATCCGATGTTTGTCTGGTGCGTGTTCAGTGAGAGTATCATTTGCAAGTAGCTCTTGTGTGTTTGTGTATCTAAGTCTCCCAGCGGCCAAGACATCATTATCTATTTATGTTCCTTGGAGTAACCCTGCTCTCCTCCCCATTCCCTCCCCCCATATCCCCTTCTCTTCCTCCATACCAACTTGTGACAAAAGGCTACTGTGAATTTCTCTGGATAGTCTCCCATAGTACACACGCTACTGTCAGCGGGAATCTCTAGGAATGTGCTTTCCGCCCTGAATCAGCTGCAAATATTTTTATCTTGGCATAGCCAACCCATCTGAGATGCAGCAGTGGGGAGCATTCTTTTGGAACAGCCCCGTGTGTGTGCATTTTTTTATTCTATTTTTGGCTGACGTAAGACCTCTTGTTAGGTCTGTAGTCAGACCCCACCAGACTGTCCTCCCGCTGGTGTTATTGCAACCGCATGTCTACAACAGATCTGACACCTTCTTTGTGATTGGCTTAAATGCATGCTGTTTGCTGTCCTCTACAAACACACGCTGTATCTACACCCAGCATCAACCCAAGAAGAATTATCCACACACAACACCTGTGCCAGGTGTCCATGCACTGCAATGCAGATATCCTGAATACCTCTCTTCAAACCTCTTGACTACAGCACATCTCAGTTTTGTTAGCATATTGCTTAATTGGCAGTATATTATTTAATTTAAGCCAATGTAATCTAATGTATTCTAATCCTTTGAATGTAATTAAGGCTTAAGGCGCAAAAGTAAATGCACACTCTAATATGAGTTAATATACAGTAGACACTGCACCCAACTGCACACCTACACTGACACACATGCACGCATGCGGGTGGAGTGCGTGCCAATTCGTATGGCCACGGTGTGTTTGTCATGCTAAAAGCTCCCAGCGGGGGCGCCCCTCGCCTCATTAACCATGGAGACAGTGTTGGAACAGGTTTCACCACTGCGCTCCTGTTTTCTCCTCATTCAGCATGCAAATCAAAGCACTCCTTCCTCCTGAGCAAATTAACCGCCTTTTCAAAAGATAAATAGCCCCAGCTGTATTGTAATTTGGACTAAACAATCCCACGTGCTTCCACAGAATCCCCCTAGGGGCAGTGTTGTGGATGAATTGCAAATGAGTTGCTCATACCTTGAGGGGAGTGTAAAGGTAGAATGTAGTGTGTGATTCCTCATACTGCTCGCAGCCAGCTATTCAGGAAGAAAGTCGTTTTATTACTCAGAAGAGGTGAATGTCAAGTTTAGCGCTGTGAATTAGGTAATATTTAGTTAAAGGTATAGTCAGTCATTCTCGAGAAAGGTTGCTAACTTCGAACTCAAATCAAAGCAAAAACACGTCTCCCTTCAATGCCATAGGGTGCAGAAGCTCTGCCCTACATATTGTAAACACACTGCGTAGGGCGTTGTTGTGTGCGGTCTGCACCACTTTGTTTGTGTTACTATTTACACAGTTCTTAAGTACCGGGATATTTTTCCAGCACGCACAGATAATGAAAAGCTAGAGGACTGAGAGGAGATATTTAATGAATTTGACAGTGTATTGCCGTAGTTTACAATCGTTTACTATATGTTTAATGTCCGTGGGAGCTACGCAGCTTATTTATACAAATTATACGGTTATTTTTGGCGACAATTCCGATGTGCAATGCGAATCATAGGTGGAGGTCTGGGCTGTTAGCTACAAGCCGCTGCAGGCCTGAAATACCAGCAGGAGAAAAGGTGGTCATGAAGATGTGCCCCTCAGTGTATTGGCCTTATCTGGGCTTCAGCCTTCAGTCTAGCGCTTCTCAATAAAAGGTCAGCCAAAGATCGACCATTCGCTGTTTTTCCATTTTCATTTTCCGCACTTATCTGTATTCTTGCTTGTGTGTTATCTGCTTGAATCTCTCTCTCTCTCCCTCTCTCTCTCTCCCTCTCTCTCTCTCCCTCTCTCTCGCTCTCTCTCTCTCCCTCTCTCTCTCTCCCTCTCTCTCTCTCTCCCTCTCTCTCTC
>JAODUG010004300.1:0-10675 GCA_027564795.1 Aphredoderus sayanus
TCTTTTATTTTTTTTATTTTTTTATTTTATTTTAGCAAAAATATATATTAACCTCTCATCCCAAGACATACACATCCAATGGTCTGTAAGTATTCTTCAAACTCGGGATCTCTACCAAAGGCCTGGGAGTTTGACAGTTCTGCGCCGTATCTTAGCTGTTCCTAAGACTGACCACATATGTTGTACCAGGAATCTGCTGGTACTCTCCCAGCTTAGGGCTCACAGCCCCTAGTGCTCTTACTTCCACTGGGACCACATTGGACTTTACCTTCCACATCACTTCCAGTTGTTCCTTCAGCCCTTGGCACTTAGCAACATAAGGAGGAAGGAGCATGAGAGGCAATCCCAAATGCTGTCAGCTGGGATGGCCACATCTTTCACAACTGCCCTCTTCTGCTCCTTGTCAACCACCACTGTGTGGTTGGTTAGCCAGCAGTTGCTTCTCAGTCTGCTGTTCTCAACCACCTTTGATGGTGTCTCCCATTGGAACTTGGGGACTTGTAACCCATACTTGACACAGATGTTTCTATACACTATCCCAGCCACTTATTATTTATGCCTCTCAGTGTATACCACTCCAGTTTGCATTTTACACCCTTCTATGTGCTTGACTGACTCAAGGGCATATTTGCACAGGCTTGTCTGCTGTGGTAGATCCCTGCCTCTATGGCTCTGGTGCTTTTAGGGCCTGGTCTTGAGCTGGCATGATCAGAGCCTCTGTACTGTTTTTCAGACCAGCCTTTTCTAGCCACTGGTAGGATGTCTTAATGTCCGCCACTTCCTCTATTTCCAGATGATACATCCCTTGCCTTCTCATCCTCTTCTTCCTCCTCATCGCCTTCACCCCCCATCTTCTGCTGCTTGAGGCTCATTTAGCAGTTCATTATAGGGGGCCATCTTCCTGATGTATTCATGGATGCTTCTTGTTTCATCCTGGATAGTGGCACTCACTAATCCAAGCCCTCAATCTTTTCGTTGTCTTATAGTCTCAGGGTGATGGATCGACAGATGTTTTCGTGTTTTTACACAATCCATCTCATCCTGTGGCCAGCTTACTATTCCAGCTGGGTTTATGATGACTGGTATGGCATATATGTTGACAGCTTGGATCGTCTTCCTACCACTGCGCTCACTTCTCAGCACCTGTCTCACCCTTTGTAGTTATTTGGTTGTAGCTGACCTTCTTGTAGCCTTATCATGGCATCCATGGGCCTGTGGAATACCCAGGTACCTGTCCTGTATCTATGCTAGCCTGCCTTCTGGTAACTTGGCCCCATCAGGCTTGATCATCTTCCCTCTTTTTGCCACCATACGGCCACACTTATCCACTCCTAATGACATCCTAGTGTCCTCGCTGTAGATCCTGAGGAGGTGGATCAGTGAGTTAATGTCTCATTCACTCCTTGCATACAGCTTGATGCCATCCATGTATAAGAAGTGGCTCATGGTCGCTCTGCTTCTGAATCTGTATCCATATCTGGTCCTTGTGATGACCTGGCTGAGGGGCTTCAGGCCTATGCAGAACAGCAGTATGCTCTATGCTGCATCTAATGGTGATTTGAGCTGTGGCCTGGAAGTTGGCTTCCAGTGTTGTTCTCCACAGTTGCATTGAGTTCCTGATGAAGGTTATCAGTGCTTTGTTAGCCCTGTACAGTGCCAAGGACTCTCGTATTCACGAGTGGGCAATTGAGTCGTAGACTTTCTGGTAGTCAGTCCAGGCAGAGCTCAGGTTTGTCTGCCTAATCTTATAATATTTGATAATTGCTCTACCGGCCATTAGCTGGTGCTTTGACCCTCTTGTGTTGTTTCCTTGCCCTTCTGAGCTTTGCTCGTGTGTTGGCTTATGTGTCAACTTGGCTGGTATGATGCCTGAGAGGAGCTTCCATGTTGTGGAGAGTCACGTTATCGGCCGGTAGTCTGAAGATGTTGTAGCTTTATCCTTCATGATCAGGATTGTCTTGCACTGTTAGCTAGTCTGGGTGTTCCGATTAAAGGGGTACGGGACGTGGAATGGGGGTCATTGTTGTTCACCTCAACATCAGCACGGCAGCAGTAGTAACACAGCCCTGGAATTATTTTTGATACCAAGATGGGGCCGACAGATGGCGACATGCTACAAGCACTCCCTATTTTTTTAGTCTTAGATCTATTGACTCGTTTTTTTACTTGTTTACGTCGCAATCACTTATGACAACCAAATGTTACTGGACATCAGGCAGAATGTTCCAATTTTACACATTCCACCAGGGATACTGAAGGACATTGTTGATCTGGAGGTATATTGGAACGGCAGTTTCAAATGCCAACAAAAGCGGAAACTAGGAAGTCGAATTGGGCTACTGCTGAGGCTACGGCGGTGCCCTACTCTGCCTTCCATCCTGAGCATTTTGCTTGCCAATTTACAGCCCATTGGCAACAAAATGGACAAGTTTCACTGCCGTATCAGCACCCAATGGGACATGAGGAACTGCTGTGTGTTTTGTTTCTGATACATGGCTTACACCGGACACCCCAGACAGCGCCATACAACCAAAGAGCTTCTCTGTGTATCGCCTGGACCTGGACATGTAAAAATTGCATTGAAAGTTATTGCTAAACAATACACTGTTCCACTTACTTTAATGCAGACACTGCAACTCAATTTTCCTATTACACATACTGAGAATGCCACAGTGAGCAGAAGGGGAGGACCCAAAAGCACGACGAGAAGGTAGGTATAAGGATTTAATAAAAACAAAACGGTAGGATAACTCACAGGCATAAACACGGCAACAGGAAACAATGAACCAACATGGACAAGAACAAACAAGGCTTAAAAACAGAAAGGCAAGTCAGACGATTGGACATTGACAATGAGGGGCAGGTGAAACCAATAAACACTCAAACATGAGGCAGGAGCAGACACAGGGAAAACATGGACCGGAACAAGACTACAACTGGGGTGGACAGCAGACAATAACGAACCACGGGAAACAAGACAAGACAGACATGGGTGACGGCAGATCGTGACAGTGAATTACATTTTTTTTTAAATATAATATATATAGCATATATAGCAGGACACAGATCAAATATAATTTGGAATATTAGATATATTTGATGAATGTCCTCAAGTTAAGAACATTGTAATATGTGATTTGAACATTGTTGTTAATGCAGTGGAATTTATCTAACTAATTATGTTCATTAAAAGTTTTTCTGCTAATTAGATTTTAAAAGAAAGTGTTGCCTTAGAAAATATCACCTGCCTGTGGTTCATTTTTAATTGGAAAAATGCAACTATTTTCCTTTTTACTTAAGGCACTCCCATTTCAAGATAATGATAACAGCCTTTTTTAATCCAAAGTACACTTTAGTGTTTTATGTATGGTACATAAGGAAAAAAATAAATAGAAATTATACGTTTAAGGTCAACCATCTGTATAGACTCAATTGAACCAATAAGAAGGAAGGTATCATTTAGTTGTCCCACGCTAACATCTGCAACAAAACTTCAAAAAGAAGATAATGACATTTACTAAATGTTTTGTGGGCATGCTGGCTTAACCCTCCTGTTGTCCTCTGGGTCAAACTGATCCAAATCACTAGCTCTTTGTGGCAGATAGAAGGCGCTAAACATAATTCTACAACTTACAGACATATGATGTGCACTGCTGGCACAACAAGATATGTGTTTGAAACCTGAGGACAACAGGAGGGTTAAGCCAGTATGCCCATTAAAAGGCAGAAAAAAACAAAACAAATACATAAAGATATAATTAAAGAAATAAATACACAGAGCAATGACAAAGAGAACCACACAATCATAAACAATCAGATGGCGCCGCCTGTTGGCCCAATACGATATTATTAAAGACAACAGGATGGTTAAGAGTGCCCTGTGTTAACTCAGTTTATACAGTGAATAGTTTTCAGAGCATTGTGTACTCTACAATGGATTTTTTTTCATCTGAAATGTCACTGTATATTACAATAAATTAGCTGTAGTATATTCAAGATGTTAAGAAATGCATTATATAATTTTAAGTAAATATACAACTGTGCTTTTGTTAAATGAATGTGGTTTCCTACCCGCCTCAAATAAAAATGACACTATCTCCTCCATAATATGCAGTTCAACCTGCATAGTAAAACATGTCAATCTTTTGAGTCCAACAACAAACTCAATGGCTATTGTATCTTATGTGAGTATGCAACACCAACCTGGCTCATGGAATGATAAAAATGGACATATGAAACCAATACTCCTGTTGTTGCCTCCCCATTTGTTTTCTTCCACAATCTGACAGAGGCACACAACAGCGTTATTATCGACGAAGCTCTGGCTTGAATAACACAAGCCATCATGGCACAGATGGATTGTAAATAGTCGTGGGGTGATCAATTTGTCAGCACTCGGACAGAGAGAGGGCACATTACCTTCAGAGGGAACATATTTCACACCACCCTGGGGCTGATGAAATGCAGCGTACAAGGGGCCACACAAGTGAAGACTTTCTTCATGGCCTGATTAAGTCATCCAAATCTAGCCACACAGCTTTATTCCACCTCCCACCATGCTCCCATGTAATCACCCCCTTCCACTCTGAGGCTAAAATGGCATGTGAATAGTCCCTGTAATAAGCTGGGGGTCGATTGAGAGGTATTCCAAATTGTTTCATTTGTCATTTCTTTTTTCTGTTTGGGTCCATTTAAAGTTCTCCATGGCCTTGGCGTTGATTCTAATCATTATACTGCTGAGTCAGTGCCATTGCCTCGCACATTCACAGTTGGACATGGACATATTTACCATGAAAATACAGTAATTGGAAGCATGCCTGAGTCACAGTATATTCAGTTGTGCTTTATTTTATCTTTTATTTACAGTACAGTATACGAGGCAGTTTTCCTTAACAATAACAAAGTGTACATGGAATTTGTATCGGAGATCAGGCGTCAATAAGTATTTTAACATCTAAAATTGAACCCAAAGAAAATGTTTGAACAAAGTACACTACACTCACTCACAAGTATAACCCTAAAGAGCTCTGCCCTTCCCTTGTGACCATGTGACCAATATTATAATAATACTAGCACTCAGAGGATCAGTGTGTAGTACCATTTTGCATTGGTGATGTGAAAAGGAAGGATTCTTCATTCACTGCCATGCTAATCTAGTCATTAAGCTTTACCAACAGATTGTAGCCAGTGTATTTATTCTAATTGGCCTATATACATATAAGATATAATATCTAAAAATTTCACCGTCCATAGATGCATTGCCATTGTATCTTTCTAACTAGCCAATAACCTTTATGGCAGCAGACATAAGCCACCCAACACGTGTAAATCACAGAACTGTACAGTATGTCCAACCTTTTATTTTGATGCATGAGGAGCAATCTTGGAATTCTCCCCATGTTTGTATTCAGTGTACTGTATGTACAGTATGGAACAATTGGGATTGTTGCTTCTAGTTGAACCTATTTTAGCTATCATTATATTAAAAACAAACAGTGATAGTAATACATAATGTCCTTTCTTCAATTGTTTATTCACTATATTTTTATTCATAAAATCTTTTATTTAAAAACAGAAGCTTCTTGGTGTCTTGTGTGTCTTCTTGAAACTAAATTATGCACATTAGAAGCGACCAAATGCTCAGATGACCAAAAAATGATCTACACTCATACTGTACATCACAGCTCAGTAACAATCCACCAAGGATTATATTACTATAATGCACCTTCCGCTTATGAAAAGTAAAAAAAAAAAGAAATCAATAGCTTTTGAACGCTACTGTTATTATATCGGGTTCTTGCCTTGTATATACTGTATGTGATCAAAGTGCACTTAATGTGCCATGATTTTATAAAAGAACGGACTTCTTCTGTCCGTGTGTGTTCTGCTGGGAGGGGGCTGAGGGACCTGGGCATGTGTCCATGCAGCCAAGAGCACTCTGGCCTCCAGCCTTTGTGTCCAGACACACTGGCTCCGGAATAGAAGGGACATAGAAGCTCCATATAACAAAACACCCACTGCTTATTTATACATACACCAACGTACTGTTAACCTATTTGTTAACAGTTGTTGTTAACAGATTTGTATTGTAAAGTATGCAATGTTTATTTCTGCCCTCATGTCATGGAGGTTGCAATGTTTACCTGGTTGAGAGAAAAAAGTGTCAATGAGCTGTAATTATTTAGATTTGTTTGTGTAGAAATTGTGAATGTTTTTAACAAAATAAAATCTTCTATAATAATAATAATAATAATAATAATAATAATAATAAAATGTATTTATATAGCACCTTTCATAAAACATTTGCAACTCAACTTGCTCCACAATTGAAGACATTTGAATAACAATGGATGAAGTGGTCAAATTAATACAAAAATGAAATAAGAAACAACAGAAAACAAGATAAAAGCCATAGAAATAACAAGAACCTTTCCCTGGAGGCAGATTTTCTTTGTCTGTACATGTAGATATACATCTTATATGTAGCTACAAATGAGTGGATGCTAACAAAATATTGTGTCCCAAAGAGCTATTTATGTTCAAATATTACAGATTACTTCACATCCATCCTGAAGTTCTATCTATTGTACATTTTGACAGCTCGGGAACAGATGGTGAGGCAGAGTTATCTGACACAACTGTTTGTATTTTTCAAAATCTGAAATGCAATATATCATGCATCGTAATCATTTTATAAGCAGCCTCTCACCTGCTGTCTCTGTTCATTCATGCCCGTCTGTCTCCCTTGTTCGGTCCTCCTTCTCTCGCTCCCTCACTTTCTAGCTCTGCTTATTATCATCTCAGTATGTGCCAGACTCTATCTAATCCCCTTGCCTCTCTGCTTGTCCTTGCCTTAGTTCTCATTGAGCTCAACATCTGATTGCTTTTCTGAGAGAACTCGCATAGGAAGGAAAGGCAATTTGTTTTCTGATGCTGTAACTTAGGTTACTATATTTCACTGTAAACCTCTCATACTGTTGATGATAGGCGCTATGATATTATACAAATGTAATTTAAAGGGCTTTAAGAAGAACTCAAAAATCGTGGAAAGAAAGAAATCTTGGATTTAATTCAAAGATTTTCTCAACATGGTAAATTCCCTTGTCACAGCAATACTGATACCATTTTCTGCCTAAACTCTTCAGATTCATGATGCGCTTAGCTGTATCTTCTTTCTCACCGTGCTAGCATTAAAGGATATAGGTTTGCTTTCATAAACCCATTAATCTAAAGCTATTTACAATCATTTATACTAGTGCATAGCATCTCTGCCACACTTTCAAGCTTGTAAATGCAGTTCAATGTGCAACCATTTAAGAGTTTATCAAAACTGTCAATAAATTCAGTTTAGACATATTTGTATTTATAAAGAGTAAAAAAAAATCCAACCTTTCTTTCTATTAGGATATATCCCATACCTGCATACTGGAAGCAGAAAGTTGTAAAATAATGTAACTTAATGTAAGAAATGTGAGTATCTAATTTGATCTAAAATGTTGATTTATACATTTGTAAAAACAATTTTTAAAGTTGTTGCCTATTAAACTTTAAGCCTTAAAGCCCAGTGAGAAGTGCATAATGATGGGAAAATACATTTTAATAAGGTTTGGGTTGGAAAAAAGTGAATATCCTTTAAGCTAACTATTCCCTGGTTCCCTTAAAGAGCAGATGGTGAGACAGGAGTAGAGAATAAGGAAAATACAAAATTCTGCTCACCACTAATTATAGAGAGCCCCTTGGGCTACTCACATACCACCCCCCCAATAATAAATACAAAAACATAGTCACCCCCGCAGATTGGCATGTTAATTGTGCTTGAACCCTTGCCTTTACTAAGTGATTCACTTCCCACCGCCAACCATGTCACATTTAACAATTCAAGATGAAACAGCTTGTGTATTCCTGTGTGCAGTTGTTGAACTCTACAGTTTTCATGCACATTAAGGCTGCAATTTGCTGGGGGTGAAGGTTCTTCCCCTCTGTCCTATATATCCATGTCTCTGCTGAATTATTTTCACCCCCCACCCCCACATACCGATTAATGCAAAAATTCACAAATAGACCATTTCAAATAGCTCAAATGAAGATATTGTACAAATATATAAAAGTAAAGCACTGCAACTTGAGAACAGTCTGAAGTATAGTGCAAACCGTCAGTGCTAACTTGTGTGACAATAGAGAGCTTGAGCTTGAAACCCATTCTTCAGAGAAACTATGTGTGACGTCACAGATGGTTTGTCAATGTATGCTCTATGCTTTGTCTATGGCCTTGCATGGCTTTTCACCACCCAAGCTCAAATAGTATATTTCATTACAAAAACTACAGCTAGCCCATTTACTATGTGGACAAAACACTGTGCCATTTCACTTTGAGATACATTTCAATTAAATATTGAAGTTTATAAATACGTGTTTAGGCTGAGATAGCGACACTATGGTTATGATGGATTTTTTTTTTTTCAAAAATGAAACAAAAACATCTCCCTCTCCGATTTTTTTCACAAATACTACAATGAGTACATAGCATGCAACATTCATTTTTTCACATAACAAATTACATTATGTTTGCATTAGGTACACTAGTGCTTTTCACCTGGAATAAAGTTAGTTTTGGTTCACATCCGTCATATTGTACTGTAGGTGATCATCACATACCAACTTATAAGTGAGTAGAAATTAGTAATACACCATAGTTCAACTATGCTTGGCAAAGCAGCATTAAGACCAACTAAACCATTATTATTACACAGTATACATCATTGGGTAAAGCCGTCACTTCTAAACCAGCTAATGTGTGGCTATGTATAAAAATATATAGTCTAATTATATTATATTTCTGCCTATACTCTGTGGAAGGCCAACCATAGCTTTTGAACACTGTTATTTTTCCAATGTCACTCCTAGATAAAAATCATTGTTGACTGATCTGTGAACAGAAAGCTGCCATTTAATAGCTTGTTAAAACATCCTGATTTTGTAAGATATACAAAATGTACAACTCTAACCATTGACAGAGAAGCACCTGCCAATTGACATGTGTAGTTCAGTTAGTGCCAACATAATTAATTTCATTTGTTTGGGAAATCATTGCATGGTTCTTGTTCTGATTAGAAGAAGGTCCAGTCGCATTCAATGAAATTATCAGACTGATTTGTAGAGTGAAGTAAATCGTGGACCTTACAAAATCAGAATGGTCTTACCAGTCTAGTGCTTCCATTAACAGAAATATTTATATATATAAATATTTATATTTATTTAACTTTTTCACAGAAGTGCAAAGTTAACCAGCTAGGCTCTCCACTCACAAATCTTTTTTTTTACTGACCAAACAAAATGCACTGATTAAAATTGGACCGATTTGAATAATACACAGTTAAAAAACATCACCAAAGTACTGTACTTCTGTTTAGCTGATGCTAACCACATCTATATATTATTTAGCTCACCCCTTTCATGTTAAGGGCAGTAAACTATTAATGGCTGTAGTTTATACTGCTTTGCATATTTAAATGCTAATATTAACAGATGCAAGTCATATAAATGTTTGTGGGCTCTGATGTCATATTATGACAGGCAGGAAATTGTTTCCTGATGCCTCACTCTCCCAGTGCCGTGGTCACCGGTTTAATTTCGTTGAAGTCTAGGCAGATTACCGCCACCTCAGTGCTACTGTCAGGGAGAATGTGACCAGGGCAGGTGGCTAGTGGGGAAGCAGCATATTGATAAGGACAGCTGCTCTTGGAAGATTTCCCCTGGGGAAACAAGGAAAGAGGTCCTCTAAAAGCACGATAGACAGCAGGTAAAAAAACAAAATACCACCAGGACAGCCTCCATCATGCGATATTCAAGTCTCCGCCATTATGTGATAGGAAGCTTACACACCAGGAGACGATCAACTTTTGTTGGCAGAATGAAAGGGCTTAAGGGTTGCATTCTGATTGAATTCACTGGTTTGATAAAAGAAAAATAGGTATTGTATTAACTTGAAAAAACAAAGTTTATATCAAAGTTAAAAACTTCAAATGTGAGATTATTAAAAATGTATTTGGCTATGAGAGCAACTGAGGGTTATACAAATACATATTATTGTTTTTGTTATTATTGTCCTTTACACAGTATGGGACATTTGGGAATAGTTTGTTCTGCCAACAAAGCAGAATAAAGGGCTTTTACTTCAATGAGCGTCACATTTGAAAACATTCCCCGAGGCACTGGGACCATGCGGAACCATTTATCTTAAACTTTTGTTTCCGTCTTGTCTTTTTGTTTATCCAACATAAAGAAGCTAAAACAAAATGTCATTTCAATTTAACAGTGAGGCAAGCACCATGCCAGGAACACTGAATGCTTTCCTTTTCATTGTGTAAGCTCGCCAGCAGCAAAGACACTCGCAAGAGACAGCTATTTCCCAGAATCCCACAGGGTTTAAAGGAGTGACTTTGATTAGGAAATCTATGTTTCCTTTTCCTTATGAATGTGCTAGGACATCATAAACTTGGCATGAATGCTACGTGTGTGTCTGTCTCTCTCTCTTGTCTATGGCTTGGATGAAACATGCTAACCACAAGACTGATATTTTCAATACTAAGTGTTTTCTTATTTTAACCCTCGTAATGTACTCGTAATATAGTGTTTAGCCACACGGCGGCGCCATCTGATTGTGTATGATTTGTGT
>JAODUG010004301.1:0-10675 GCA_027564795.1 Aphredoderus sayanus
AATAAATACACTCAGCAATGACAATTGAAAAACACACAAATCATACACAATCAGACGGCGCCACCAGGTGGCCAAATGTGAGATTTTTGAGTACATTACGAGGGTTAAATAGTGTATATTAACATTATGTTAATATACACTGCAAAATACTATAAAACATAATTATACCACCAGCCCTAGCTCAGTCCTGGAATTGAAAAAAAGCATAGTTATGGGAGTAAAGCCTGAATTTCCCATGAGCCCCGTTGTCTCTTCACAAAGAGCTGCCTGAACTCTCCAGTGATGAATGGGTTTGAATTGCAGAGGATAGTTGAGATATGTAGCAGAAGGGAATATCAGCTATTTTGGAAAATGTATACAGTAGCAATGTCTGTTCTATATATTCACCAGTTGTTGCATAGAATCTGACACAGTGGCAAGTATTTGAAATAAATCAGCAATCAGAATGGTAAACTTAATTCGCAAATATTTAATTTATAGATTTTAGTGTTGCTGTACCAAAACTTGTACTACCAGTACGTGTTTTGTAACAAATCCAGTATATATGTTAGAAAGCACTTTTCCTTACGGTATTGGCACAGTATGGTAACGGTGCAATCCATGTGCGTTGCCATGGTAGGACCACTTCCGTAATTTACACAGGAGTCAAAAAAAGCATTGTGTATCTAAAATGTTATATATTGTTTTAAATGTTTTGCATTAGGATCATGTTATAATAATTTGACATTAATGCTCATGACAATGTGTGAGATAATATTACAATATACTACTGTAATTGTTTATGACTATTGTAGTTTAACAGTTAAATTTAAAGGGTAATTATACATGCATTATGCTGTTTGCAAACAGTATAAGTTTAAATAATATACTGTAGTTTAAATTGTTAGGGTTCTGAATTAGTGTTAGGGTTTAGGAGTGTTTAAACTGAATGAATAAATATTCTGCTGCTTCTTTATTGCTCTGCAAAACTTTGTTACCCGTGTAGTGCTTGCTACTGGTCCAGGTTCCCTAGGTGGTAATACACTGCCACAAATACACACAAAGGACATTATACATGTCCTTGTGAATTAGAGTATAATTGTCTTCTGGTAAATTAACTTTTGGTGTGACTACAGGTTGCTCATTAGGGGACTCTGAGATAATATACTGTAAGAACAAAACAGAGGCCAACATTACATTTGCAGCTATTGGTTACATTTATCAACTCCCATGGGATTCTATGAGAGAGGGGGGAAAGGTGGGTGTGGGTGTGTGTTTGTGTTTGTGTGTGTGTGTGTGTGTGTGTGTGTTTGTGTGTGTGTGACAGAGAGAGAGAGAGAGAGAGAGACAGAGAGAGAGAGAGAGAGAGAGAGAGAGAGAGAGAGAGAGAGGCTACATTTTATATACAGTTTGTGTGAGAGAGTAAAAGCACTTACTGTATGCACAAATGTGTGGTTTGTATTCACATGATTATGGTATACATTTTTGGATATTCTTTTGTTCAGCTCTACTCTCTTGAGAAATGAGTCGTCTCTACCCAGCTTTGTCTCCAGGTTCTGCCTTGATGTTTTCTCATTTTACCCATTCCCATTGGGGCGCACTACAGCAGAGAGCAGCTAATTGCTAAATACACTAGCTGTTGTTTCACATAGAGGCAACAACCATCTTTGTGGTTAATTGGGAAATAATATTCATATTTAGGGCTTATATGCTTGTATTGTGTCAGCACGGTATTCTTTTATCCAAAGAGACTTTGGATACATTTATCAATAGCTGTGATGACTACAGTGACAAATGTATCAACAGTAGATATAACAGTAGATATCAGTAAATTTTCATACAGTAAATGTTTAATAGAATACATTAGACCTGAAAAGTCTGATTAAATGAGATATAGACTGAAGTTCATATAGTGTATATGAGGCATTCAGGCCCTGATTAAACTACTTGGTTTGTGTCCCCAAACATGCTATCAACATTACTTCTAAAATCTGTATAAATCAGAACTTATTAATTTAGCGTTTAAGGCTTTTAGGTGGCAAAATACTTATATGAAACAAATTCTGGCACATTATCAATTGACACATGACAGTCTAACAAGAAATAGACTACTGTTTGGAGTGTAGCCTATCCTCAGCGGTGTTGAGCAGTGTTTGCAGATTTCAGCACCCTGGAGAGAGGCTAGCGATCAGACAGCAATGAGAAGAGAGAGAAATATGAAGATACCCTGACATAAGAAGTAGAACAAGGATGAGAGATGGACATTCCACTGAATGTCAGTTAACGGTAGTTCCAATTAGCATCATGATACCATCCTGATCTTGTGAGCTACAGTTTGACTTTGACTATCTGTCTGGAACTCCTAAATTCAAAAGTGTTTGTCATGAAGGCAGTACTAATTACTAACATTTAAATGACATGTCCCTATATGCGATAAGACTAACTATCTTTATCTCACCAATCAGACCCAATGGTGGAAACTGAAATGTACAACATACATTGTATGATGATTATGCAAGTCATCTTGGGAAAAAAACTTCACCTGATTGTTTTATACACGGGTGACAAATGCTTTTGCATTGAGAAGTTCCAAACTAATACTCACTGTGAAATGAAATTTGAGCTTACAAGATCGGGATGGTCTCACAAGGCTAGTTCCTAGATTGAAGTTTTGTGTGGTGTGTTTACAAGTTTAAATAAAAGTTTAAAACAAATGTCATGCTTATTTACCTAGGAAAACTTGGCCCAGAGTAATCTTATCCAATTTATATCTAGATCAAATTAAATTTTAAGAGATCAATATTTCAACAATGGCACATACAGTAGAGGTTAGATATATAGGTGTCTATTTTAAACATTGTGCACATCAAATTACCATTTATTTGTAAATGTTTATAATATTCAAGTTGTTATGTTTGCATATGACTTCATAATCTTTTGAATTTTGGAAAGTCAGTAAATACTGAACTACTAATCATACTAATACTAATACTAAGCATAATAGATAACCATTAAATTATTATTTTTTTGCGTTTTTAATGGCAAACATGCAATTATGTCCATATGTCTGTTCTGACACTGCATAGCTCTATATGTAATCTGTTTCCAGTTGAAGACTAGTGCCTCAACAACTGAACGACTGAAATGACACCATTCTTCTGTACATTAGGATGTAGGTGTGTTACATTTTGGTGTCTGAACAATGTTGATCTTGTCATGGCAATAATGTTAAAAAGAACATTTACACCAACCTGACACCAAATACAGTGCATTTAGGCGAATCTGTGACACTTTGAATGGGTAATCTGCCACCAACGCCGCATGACGTGATAACTGAAGAATATAACACAGTAGTAGAGGAGAAGTAGCGAAGAGAATGTGAGTAGATCGTAAACCTTTTGTTTGTAGAACTTGTACATTGATATTTACATTATATAATAGGTAGAGTTCCCCTCAGTGTTCCAAATATTGGTAACACTTGTGGTGACTTAGAACAATACTGTATATGTACATTCCATGTTAAATAATTTATCAAAGAAATTCAACTCTTATTTTATAATTTATGACATTCTAACTGTGTTATATTGCACAAAATATATTTTTGAGCACAAAAATGGTCTAGCCACATTTGTGCTGTTTACATAGAGCTGCAGGACTTGCAGGTAGAGTGAAAACAAATATGACAGAAGCAAAAAATACCCAGAAATGGCTTGGGGTTCAGAGACTAAACTATTGCTTCATATTTGTTTTGTCTCAGTGAGAAATCATCGTATTGTCTCACGTTTTTATTTGTTGTTGTTAGGTGAGGAATAAATGTACTGCCTAACATTTGTTTGCAACTCTAGGGCAGTCAAATAAGTACCGCTAGTAGAGTTCAGAGAAAAAACAAGCCAGATAGAGGGATAAAGGAAATCCCTGGTTCTCATATTTTGACATCAATATCTTCATCTATATCTTATTTTACCATTTTATCCTTGTTTTTTGAATTTCATTATGGCACTTCATGTGTGCATGTTATTTCTTAATTGTAAAGGACTTGCATCTCCTGTATGAAAGGTGCTATATAAATACATTTTATTATTATTCCTTGTTTTTGTTTTTATGACACACACACACACGCGCGCGCGCGCGCACACACACACACACACACACACACACACACACACACACACACACACACACACACACACACACACACACACACAAACAGTGCTTCCAATGCTCCAATACTGTCATACACTGTTTGGTGACCAGATCCTATTGTGCCTGCTTAAAGTGAAACACACATACTCTTCACATAACCTCTCCAGATTGTGTTCTCAGAGGCTCAACACCAGTGTGTGGCCATGAACTAATGGTAGATGGAGAGTGCTCGGTTTCTGCATGTAGCTACCATGTGCGTTGCCACTGAATCATCTTCATCCAAGTATACTTCTCCGTGCTGTTGAGCTGTGTGATTGACTGGGTGTCCCCACATGTGTGTGTGTTGGGGGGAAGGGGGGGTGTTGTGTGTAGGACAATGTTTTTACTGTGGGTGCATGTAGACAGATGGCCTGGACACTTGTACATCCCTGGTTAAACAGTTCTACCATTGTCTATATGTGTGTGTGTGTGGGGGGGCTGTTGGGGTCATCCACAACACCCATCTCATCTCTGAATCTCTAAGAGAGTGTCACATTCATGACACACATTCAGATTTTATGTGGTGGTCACTGTCAGTCTTATGTAAGTCCGTGTGTGTGCGTGTGCGTGTGTGTGTGTGTGTGTGTGTTGGGATTCACACGTCAGTGATCTGAGAGAATGAAGCTTGCAGACTGACACATGCACACTCTGTCATACTGTTTAATGGTTGCCTTTGTCTTACACATTCAATAAGGGCCTGTCTGGGACCAGCATGCTTGCTAAGGAACACATCTGCAAAGGGGTTGCCCAGGGCCAGGAACCCTAAGGGAATTTGAGAATTAAAGATTGAAGTGACCCAGAGAAATATATCAGTTATGTAAAGTGGATCTACATGACATTTCTGCCACTAGATGTCCCACTAACCACCATAACCTTAGACCAAAACAAATGCTTCATGGGCCACACACACACGTATTAACATGCGCGTGTGTGTGTGTGGCCTGGCTATGCTAACAAAGAACAGAGGAGCTCAGATGACAACACACACAGAGGAAGTGTGATGTCACCCTCTACTCAAGATGCCATTACTCTTATACTCCTATATACCTACAACTATATCTTAAGATAAATATAGTTGTTTGCTGTTATATTAATAATTATAATATTGTATATAGAACCTTTTAAAATGAAGTTTAAGATTTTACGGAATAGGGTATTTGTTAGTACAGTAATATCTGTGTTGAAGCCAATTCCGAAATCTATTTTTGGTAGCTTTACACATATATTTTTAATATTTTGTTTTATATATATATTTTATATATAACTGCTTATATTGTGTGATTAAGGTTGTGTGCAATGTGTTGCTTTTTATGATATATAAATTAATGTATTGTATGAGTACCTGGAAAAGTATATTATTAGTATTAGAATTATGATTATTATTATTATACTGTATTCATTTTTGTTATTATTAATTTAAATGTCCATAAAGTTGCAGTCAGAGCAAAACAGGTATGTTCAAAATGCCACTCTAAAAACTATACAGATGGAATGCAAAAACAACTTTGAATTAATTATCATATTTTCTCTGCGCCTGTCTCTCTACTGTGCTTTCCCCTCCATATTCAACCTCATGATTAAACATGTGGGACTTAAAGCAGACAATTAGCATGCTGTCAGGGAGGATTCTAACTGCTTCTGTGTTTCACAGTGTGAGAGACAAAGCATGGGCCTGCACACCGACAAGCCTCCCTGGTCAGCTACACTGAACTAGTAAACACACGTCTGTTTGTCTCAACAGGGGAGGACAAACACCCACCGAGAAAGGAGAGAGAGATACAGAGAGAGAGAGCGAGAGAGAGAGAGAGAGAGAGAGAGAGAGAGAGAATAGAAATAGTTTTGACTTCTCATGAGATCATATAGTTTATGAGAGAATAAACAATAGTTTTAAGACGTCTCAACACAGCTACAGTATGTATATTGTAAAATGTTGCCGATATATAAATGTAAAAATATACAAATAAATAAACGCTGCGTCTTCTTTGCCCTATATAGACCCACACAGATGTAAACACCCTGACTACATGTGCTCAGTGCCATTTGAAGGTCATTTGTACAAGGTGACACCTGATGTCCAATCGGTACAGTGCTGGGCTCATGGTGCCACTCTCTACGTAACTATGCCGACAGGACTGGGCCAGGCTCCAGGAAGATGGTATAAGCTCTGGAAGCTGTCAGCAGTGGGTCCATTTGACAGCATGCAAATATATGCAAACGAAGTAGTCCAGCTAGGACGCACCTGCACGCAAGAGGCCTGCATGGTGCCCTTCTCAACAGAGGACTCAGTGTGTTGAAGCCTGTAGGCGCACCAGTCCACCACCACAAAGACAAACACGTGTGGGCCCATGCAAGATGACCCACCGCCAAAAGCCCCTTATGTCAGAAACTGCTTTCCAAAGGTTGCTTTGGCATGATGGAAATGATTAAACTGCAGCTATTGAAAAGTGATCCACGTAAGGTTAAAGTAAGCTTATTTTTCTTCATTTAAAGGAACACGTTCAGTGTGCAAGCTATACCACTTGATGAGGGAGAACTTGCATGTGCCTTACTTGAGGGAGGACTGACTGAGTCTTCTTGTAAAGAAACATTAATGGCTGCAAACATGTAGGCCTACTTTATGCTAGCACATCTGATAGCCTCCACATTGGTATTACAGTTTTTTCCAATCACTAGCACCCATTTCTCAATACCTTGGACACATTTTCAAGACTCTTCACAAAACAAACACATCAGTATATGTGGGCTAAACTGTGGAGTTTTTTCATTGCTTTGGCACAAAATGAATTCAAGTGACTACATCTTTCAACTGTCATGGAATCTTTTCTCTGCCACCAAACCTCTACTGTATGTACTGTACCTGCAGGCCAATCTGCACCAACAAACTTTACAGTGTATTATGTTACCTGTTGTTACAGTTTTTCTCAATTGCTAAAACACAATTTCTGAAACCTTGCTCCATTTCCTGAAAACATTAAACACAAAACCTCCTCTTACAAAATGAAACATTCACCTCCAAACAAAAGTTTTACCGGTGGTCAAAATCAAACTGTCACTGTAAAGCAAAAACTCCAAGAAGTCAGGATTTCAATATATTTAATGGATAATCCAAATATACACTTAATTCAAAAAGATACAATAATTTGTAAAAACCCAATTTTGTTGCCGTATCGTACACACATGATTTGATTCTGTTTGAACCAGTTGAACACTGTGGTGATCAATCTAAAACACGTTTAGCATTTCTACTTTTCCAATGATATATTCTAGGTTTGAATTTTTTCCCAGATATATTATTAGAGTAAAGTACATGAAGTTAACAAACACAACACACAATGATGAAAATATGTATTTCTCAGTCAATACATGCATTTCCACATTACATTTTGTACAATTTGCGCTTACAGTACAGAAGCTATTTGTCAAACACAACACACAATGATGAAAATATGTATTCCTCAGTCAATCCACGCATTTCCACATGCATGTACATCATGAGTACATGTGCATGCATTTCCTTCATTTTGTACATTTCGCACTTACAGCACATGCTGTATACTGTAAACAGAATACTGTAAACACAGCAAAAACATGTGTGGATCAAAAAAGAAAGAATTACAGTACAAAAAAATCCATACTGGCCTTACTGTAGCACTTAGTCTATGTCCTCTCTCACAAGACAATGTGCAAAGAATGTTCTTGGATAGTGAATCCATCCTTGCACAGACTCTGCATCAGTTTGGTCGTATGCCTTCTCCATGGCTTGATTGGGGTATACGCATTGTGATGTATTGCAGTACACAGTGATTTTACCATCATGTTGGCCTTGGTCATTCAAAATAGCTGTGGCCAATTATGTTTTGTTTGTTATCTTACTGTACTACAACGTTGCCTTTCATTTCTGTTGTAGCATGTAAACTCACCTGTTGCCTTTTTATAATGCTTATGACTGACTGGTGAGTTTAGAGTTAAGCAAGTGTCTGTATATCTGATGGCTGTGTTTGATCAATTGTTTCATAGCTGTGGTACTTTTGTGTCTTGAAATCGCAAAAAAGAGACATTGTGTTAGATTTCTGTGTCTAATGTAGCCTGTGTGTGTTTAGTATATTTCAAATCACTGTCTAGTGTTTTGCAAAAAGTGTGAGGCTGAGAATGTGCTTATTGTTGTGCAGATCTGCAGATCTTTAGTTTGCCCTCTGAATTTAAGGTTTCACTAACCATGTGTTTACCAACATTTTAGTGTGTATGCAATCGTAAAAATCTGTAGTCTCAAAACAAACTTCATATTCTTCCATAATTTTCTTTTGAAAACATGTTCTATCATACAGTATTAGCTCAAAATTGATCAGAAATTCCTACTCTGCTTTGCTTTTTGCAATTTCGATTTTTGTTCGTCCTTCTCCTTGTACCTCTGCTTTTATTGTACCCTGCATCTTACATACTTGTCCTTAGTCTCTGTGATACTGTAAGTCTTGTTCTTTGTCGATATGAACCTGCAACCAGTCAAAATCTATTGAGCAGTCTCTTCTCTGAATGTCCTTACTATGGTGAACACAATATTGGCTCAAATTGAGTTAGACTCTAAGTCCTGCTTCTCGCATTTTCAGTCCACGGACAAGAACATGGTATATGACTGTTGCTCGAATTTCATCAGATATTTCCACTCTTTGTCTTCCTCTTCGTCCTCCTCTTCCTGTTTCTTGCCCTCCTCCTCCTCCTCTTCCTCATCATTGCTCACCTCGAATACGCACTCGTCCTCATCCTCACAGTTTCTTCTATCTATTCTCAGACTGTCTCATTACCACCTTCAACAATCTGTTTGCTCTCTGAACTGGCTTATATTAGTTGTGTCACATCACTTGAAACAGGTTAAATGAATTTTGAGTGGTTGTGTTCAATCAATGACGTTTGTTCTGTATTTGTATTTGATTGTTACCACTTGTGTTTAGCAGTATGGATGACATGCATTAGACTGCAGAATGTGTTTTGAGAATGAGAATGTGTTTAGAGTTTTGCTGAAAAGTCTAAGCGAAATTTGCATATTGTGTTTTACCATGTAAAATGGTATAAGGTATTGACAACAACTGCATGATTAGCTAAATTAATCCAGACAACTGAGAACTTTGTTCAGCCAATGGGATTCAGTGTTGTAGCAATTGAGAAAACTGTAGTGTTGTTTAGCGAATTGTTTCATGAAGGACAACATGTGCTTATTGGGGGACAATCTTTGTTAGTGAAGTGTAAGAAAACGTTAAAACACGACATGTAATGAAGTGTTTTATGTATGAAGTGTATTTTGGATGTGAAATTAACCGTTATGCCAAGCTGACTTAGGAAAACTGAGTATAGAGTTTTGAAAATATGACCAAGGTTTTGAGAAATGGGTCCTAGCGATTGGAATAATAATGGTATACAGCAAAGTACAGTAGCTTATATGTAGCCTACTAGTTTATTGTAACAAATATAACATGTGTAGGTTATAGTAAATAGCAAAACAGCCTATAAACACAAATGTATGAACACTAAATCAAAAACAGTACACGCCAGGCTGCCTACAAAGGATCGAGTCCTCTTTAACAACAGTTAAATTCAAGCTTCCCTTTTTACATCTTTATGCTGTACAAAACATAGATATGAATAATAATGCCGACGGAGTAAATATTTTTTTAAGGATATTTCAGTTAAGTAAATTAGTGAATGTGCCCGCCATCCTATGATGGTGATGGCAGGAATAGCAGGCATGCTGGTATCTTTGTTAAAGCAACTTTGTGAATACACAGAGGAATAGAAATGCATGAAGCCGGGTTTCCCCAGCTCCCTCCAAAGTTCACACCCTGCACTCCTTTATTTCAGTTTTTATGAATCAATTTGACACAATTCTCCAAACTTAGGTAACTGCTCTCAAAACAGCTAACACAGTTAACAAGCTAAACACACTCTTATGTTGGCCAAACAGGTCAATATTCACTGCACAATAAAACACTGCAGTTAAATTCAGTAATGCATTTAATGAAACTAATTTCTAACATAAAATCTCAAAGTGGGTTTTCTGTTGAGTTGATAACAATTTCAGCTGTAGATACACAAATGAATGATTGCAAATACATGTTTTCCATGAAGTTCTGTAATAATAATAACAATGACTTGTTCCCTAAAGTACTTTACATAAAGTACTATGTACTGTAAG
This sequence comes from Aphredoderus sayanus, assembly GCA_027564795.1. Lineage (NCBI taxonomy): Eukaryota > Metazoa > Chordata > Actinopteri > Percopsiformes > Aphredoderidae > Aphredoderus > Aphredoderus sayanus. The sequence goes on from JAODUG010004301.1 coordinate 10,346, forward strand.
TAAATATATTAATAAATGTACATCAATCATGGAATCAATTCACTTTATTGATCATGCCTCTCAATAACATCTGGCCAGAGTATTTCATCGATGTCAGCATATATTTTCACAACTTATGCATCGTGGGAAAAAACGCCTTGAATGCAGGATCCACCCTTGGCATGCATCAATGTCTCCACAGGCCTCCTGCAATGCTTGTAGTAGACCTACTTAGTTGTAATGGTTGCGATCGTACACTTTCCACCTCCAAGAGGAGAAGAACTCCTCAATGGGATTAAGGAAAGGAGAATATGCTGGAAGGAACACCAGTGTGAAATGTGGGTGATGCTC